>JABFOV010002034.1:0-21717 GCA_022817685.1 Aradophagus sp. ZL-2020 | reverse complement strand
AATTCAACGTACTTAATTTATTTATTATTATGAAGACATAAATGTTTAATTAAAGAAGAATTAAGGAAGCTTTCTTTTTTTTTGATTGCCGTCAAAAATTCTGATATAAACTCTAGAGATAAACGGGAACTTTTATTTTATCATTGTTAATTAATTTTGTATTAAAACATCTGACTTTATATAATTTAAAAGCATTAACGTTTGATCAGTATTGCACGTCAACTTGTAGAGTAACAACGTTCAAAAGCATTTTCAACAATTATCAAGTATTTGTTGACAGTTAATAAAACAAAAGTACTTTGATTGATCTTAACGGTAAATATATTAGCTTTTTTTTCTTTACATTACTGTTCTTATTATTCACTATTGAATGAAAAATAATTTTTTATTTATTCAGAATTGTTTAAATGGGAAACAAAGATATGTATTTATTATTATGTAATGCAAAGCTATAAACTTTTCTTAAACTCAAGTTATGTTATAGGATTTTTGCAATATTATAAATTTTGACGATGACTGTACCAACGAATAGTTGTGATAATTCACGATTTGCACCAAAACCGTCAGAAGAGTAAGTTAATGGTTGTTTCTAAATTAAAATTAAACATTTGAGCACAAAATGAATATTATTGTGCTCTATGAATATGAAATTAAAATTTTACACCAACTTTTATCTTTTAAAGGATATTCGTCAATAGAAGTCTAAATTTGAACAAAATAAAATTTTATGGATTTGACATGGACTACACTCTGGCTGGTGAGTTAAATTTTTAATTGCCTAATTAAATTAATGTTTGATCAATTACTCAAACCAATTTCTTCCAGAATACAAATCACCGCAATACGAAGAGCTTGCTTTCGATCTTGCAAAGGAACGTCTAATTTGTATGGGATACCCAGAAGAAATCAGGGCCTTTAAATACGATGCAAGCTTTCCAGTTAGAGGTTTATGGTTTGACACGATGTACGGAAATTTGTTGAAAGTAGACCCCTATGGAAATATACTTGTCTGCGTTCGAGGATTCGAATTTTTAAAAGAGTAAGTCTATTTGTCTAATTTGATTTTCACGCAATTAAAATAATTCTTTAGATTTACGTAGTTTTTAGAGTTGAAATACCGTAAAGAATTTTAAATAGGTTTGTAACTAAACATTATTTTCAGTAACCAAATCCGAGAAATGTATCCAAACAAATTTCTCAAGCTGGACGAATCTCGCATATACGTTATGAACACGTTATTCAACCTGCCAGAAACTTACATTTTGGCTTGTTTGATCGATTACTTTATATCGTCTTCTCAGTTTACAAAAGAAATGACTGGAATAAAGAAGGATGATTTGACGGTGAGCTACCGAAGTATTTTTAGGGATGTAAGAGATTCGGTGGATTGGATTCACAATCAAGGGGATTTGAAGAAGAAAACGGTAGAAAAGATGGATCTTTATGTGAAGAAGGACGAAAGACTTCCTTTGGTCATAGACAGAATTAGACAAAGCGGGGCCAAAGTGTTTCTTCTCACAAATAGCGATTACTATTACACGAATCAGATCATGACGTATTTGTTTGACTTTCCTCACGGGCCTACGGTAAGTAAAATAAGAAGAAAAAGTTTCTTCTTTTTTACCTAATCATCTATTTTCCGTATAAAAAGTCGAACGAAAATTAAGAACACTTAAGTTTGTGTTACTTATTAATTTAAGAAATAATTAAAAACCAATTTAGTAAATCGATACAGTTGGACATTTAATGACGAATAATTTTCTATTCACACGTATTTTGGTTAATGCGAATTTCTTTTACGTTTGTTCTAAAAAACTCACGGTAATAATTTTTTTTAAATATCTTCATTGTTACGATATTAAACAATGCATGACATCAACATGATATCAATATTGATATATTGCTGAATAATTTCTCAAAATTTGTTTCAATGCTGATATACTGCATGATAAACAATTATTTTTCATTCAACGCATTAAAAATATTAATTTACAAAACGGTATTTTTTTCTCCGTGTGGTATGGATTTCATTCTAAAATCAATTGAGTGACTGATTTTGATTGATTTGTATTGGTACTTACAGCGCGACGAGCCGCATAGAAACTGGCAATCTTACTTTGACATCGTAGTCGTTGATGCTAAAAAGCCACTGTTTTTCGAAGAGGGGACCGCCTTGAGGCAGGTTGATGTGAAGAGTGGAACTTTGAAGTTAGGCTCGCGCAAAGGACCTTTACAAAGAGGTAAAATAATAGAATTAATTATCTGCATCAATCAAATTAACAGTACTCATTTTATGTACTCATATTTTTATTCATTTTTAACTATTAGGTGAAATATACTCTGGAGGCTCTTGTGACGTCTTCACTGAGCTTATTGGAGCTAAAGGCAAAGATGTTTTGTACTTTGGAGATCATATATATGGAGATATCTTGAAAAGCAAAAAGACTCGTGGCTGGCGAACATTCTTGATTGTCCCTGAGGTGGTCCATGACTTGAATGTCTGGACTAGTGAAAGTGAACTTTTTTCTAAGTTACAGAGTCTTGACAATTTAATGATTGACTTGTACAAGTAAGTTACGGTTATTTCAAACTTATAATATATATAACTTAAAAATATCTTGTACCTACCCTACATTTTTCTTCTAAGGAATATTTTATTATTTACACACATTATTCTCAATTTGAAAATGTTTAAACACAAAATATAAATAATATGATCATTGTGCAGAAACTTGGATAGCAGTACCAAGAAAAAGCCAGACATATCTGCGATAAGATCATCTATTAGGTCCATCACGCATGAGATGGACATGTCTTACGGACTGTTAGGTTCATTATTTCGGAGCGGTAGCAGGCAAACCTTTTTCAGCAGCCAACTTGTGAGATACGCTGATTTGTATTCATCGACTGTGCTCAATCTAATATATTATCCATTTTCGTTCATGTTCAGAGCACCTCCAATGCTGGTATGACAATAATATTTAAAACATCTATTTAAATTCCCTAGATATATATGCTTCATATATGATGTACACATGTTACATTTATATCACATAAATGCAAAACGTGTCTATATGTTTTATATATGCAGAAAATGTATAGAAAATATATAGCATAAATGATTGTATTTACATGATATATGTGGCACATATGTACAGCGTATATACAGTCATATATAGCTACATTTACTTGGGACAGTGCAAAAAAGTAAACCTTTTTCATTGACAAATGACGTCAAATTGTAATAATCAATTTTAATCATGATATTTTGCAGATGCCTCATGAAAACATGGTAACACCAGGAGATCGGTTCGAAGTGTCAACTCCGAAAATAAGTCGCAGTCGATCATTTCCTGTTAAAAATGATGAAGTGGATTCAGTTTCATGTAGAATGCCTGAGATGCCGAAAAATGTTACGCATACGCATGATGAAGATTGCAGTGATTAATTAGTTATATAATTTTAAATTAATTTTATAAATTAGGAATGAATAGTTACTTTTTTACGTTAAAAAAATGTCCTCTTAACAAAATAGATATATCGTTGATAGATATTTAATTTTGTATATGTCAATTGTATATAACTTATGATAAATAAATTTTGTTAGTTAAAAATAAAAATAAATTTGAACTCATCTGAAAAACTTTTCCTTGTAATACACTAATCAATTGATCTAATACTAAATCGTTAATTGAGTAGTTTGTGTAGAATTTTATATCGTATATCTCGTATATCTTCCTATGTTAAATTTGAAGACAAAATTTAACACGGGTTACACGGGTCGACTGTCAATAGTCACTCCCTTATATTAAAAATCAAATTGTATATTAGATCCCATGTAATTTATTTTTCGCAGAGTTTCGAAAATAGTACTTCTACAAAACTATTAAAGAAATGTATAAATAATAGATAATGATGTAGAATAAACTGATTAGAGTAATAAATATAAATCTGTCTTTTAATATGTAAGGTAAATACTTTATCATTTTGTGTATTTATACATTAACATATTATCAGTATTAAAATAGTTTCCAAAATTATTTTTTGACCGATTAGTAAATTAAATACAATTTCGTAAAACTGATAAATAAGCCATTGCTGTTTTCATTACCTAAGAATTAATAAAATCGAATTAACTATACAAATTAGTAAATCAACCACAATAACGTATAAATGTAATTGTAAGTAACTTACATCACCGAATGTCGACAAAGAAACATAGCTGAAATTACCAGCCATTAAATTCAATGGTGCTTGAGACCTTTCGATACATAAAATTAGCAATTTTTGTTCATTTACTGACAAGTTAATCCACTTGCTCGCAAAGTAAGCATTACTTAATTTCGAACTCTGGAAAAATGGTTGAATAATAATGATGAAGGAAAAATTTAATATTATTCCAACAAATTAAGGATAACTGTATCTATAATATTCCAGTTATTTACTTCATACATAAGGTACTCTCCACTTAAACAGTTAACAAATAATCTAGCAATATTTAGAGAACCGTAAATGAAAAATGTAACTAAAATAGTTTTTTGTCCAGCCGCTACACTCTAAAAAGGGAAAGATATTCTCAAAATAATTGTTTGTCAGTACTTAAAATTAAAAAGCGACTGATAAGGAATTAAATATTTTTAACATTTGTTCGATTCGCTTTTTAATTAACCTTGAAATCACTAACATTTTTATAACATTTCTTACCATTAATCCTTGATAAACGATAACACAGATTAAAAAACTTGCTCCCAACAATTGAAAAAGCAAACAAGATTTTAAACTACTTCGCAAAGTTGTTGCCATACTAAAGAATATAAATATGTCAGATTATTGTCAACCTTTTTAATTAACATATTTGAAAATAAAAAATAAAAAAAAACATTGAAACCAATCAAATTTGATTAAATTTTAGTTAGAAAATGTCACGCACAGATAATCGTTTATTGGTCCAATATGATCGTTTGAGAGTTAATATTGGCAACATACCTTAAAAGTGTCTGATGCCTTTTGATTCGCTCCCGAATAACGTTGCATTTTCTATTCTTTGTATGCGAAAAATTGCTATGTTTAATTTGATACGCCAATACAGAAAGCTGACCGCAAATCTGCAAAGCTATCGTCGAAGTCACTGTATCCATTGCAGCGTTCGTTAAAACACCGATGAAAGTAAATAATGCATGCGAAATGTAAGTGACAGTGTAAGTTGGGATGTCCTTTAACTCATACCACAGGTATATGTTTTGCGGTAAATCTTTCCTAAACACCTGAGTCTGTTTGAAAGTACCTGAAGTCAAACAGTTATAATAGATTAGAATAAAATTGATAAAAAACGATCTTTTATCGTAAAAAGAAAACGATTATATTCAAGAATATATAAAAATTTCTTTAAATAAATAAATTTTCCTGGTAGAGTGAAATTATGAAAATGCAAATAAATATAATACATTTTCTAAAATACTATATAAGATAACGAAGAAAAAAATTAGTTTTATCATTATAGCCCAGAAGGTTTGCCAACATATTTCTTCCATATTAAGTAAGTGTTCTTAGCGATAAAGTAATAATTTTTAAGATGGTAGTCCGAAAGGCTGCCAATGTGAAACACGTTTAAAGTTGGATTTGCTATTTTTTTTATCAAGAAAATAAAATATAGTTGGTATCACCGATTGAAGACAAGCGGTTATCAATATATTTGATTTTCGAGTCGAAAAAAATAAATATTAACATTAACACCTCACATATAAATATATATATATATATAAATCAATTTAAAAAATTGGAAATTGTTAAATGGAAGATTAACTTGCGTAATTGATTTACGACTGGTTTTAAGACATAAAGAAAGGCTGTCAGCGCAGAGGCGTAGCTCAAAAACGTGGCCAAATTGTACGCCATCTTGGCGTAGTTCAAAACCGTTCTTCTCTCGTTCACTGACTTGTAGGCGTCGGCGTGAAAATTGTTCCTTATTTCCGCGTACATTCGGCCGAATTCGTTGTTAAATCGTCGCAACGTGATCATTTTATATACCACTTGCCAAAACGTGATGTTCTCGGTCAGCGCTCGAATGGTTTTGCGCGAGCTACCGAGCGCGAAATAGAAATTGACGGCGATCATGCTCGCGTGGTAGGTGAGATAAAGGAAGTTGAAGCCGAAAATGACGTCGTTGCGGGTTTCCGGCCAGATGCCGAGGGCGGATAGCAATCGGCGGTTCCATTTAATCAAACACGTCGCTCGATTAAAATCTTTCTGATCGTAATTGCGCTGAAAAGGGTTGAAATTAGTTAACAATCGACGAAATTTTCGCATTGAAGCGAAATGGAATAAATTAAATAAAAAAAGTAAAATAAATCAAAGGAACTGGATATTCACCCTCATGCTTACCAAAACCACTCCGCAAAGAAGAGAGAAGATGAATGCAAGTGCGGTTAATCAATTATTCTTGTATCGTGATTACAATTTCGAAATTACAACTCTGCTTGCCCATTCAATGATAGCCCGTTAAAAGTGTGTAATTTGCGCTAATTAATAATGCAGGAAAATTTCCTACGGTTCGGTGAGCAAAATATAAAGATCACACGGGCTGATAACAAATGCACATACTTGATTGTGCGCGAATCACGGTGCCTATATTTTTGAGTAGCTCTTTATGAATAAAAAAGAACATTATAGTAGACATTAGCGAGACATGCGATTTTAAAATCGAATGTTCCGGTATTTCGCGAGACATCATCCGCGCACCTTCCACGATGTCTCTGTTTTTCCGAGTAACATCGTTAAAAAATTATGACAACCTGTTAGTTTGGATATCGCGTCCCTCGACATTGACAGTAGTTAAGCTGATAAATAAAAAGCGACAAATTTGATTGGGAATACAAAATTTATTGCCACGTTCACGTTTACGTTAAGTAGTAGACCTTCTTTTTTCTGATACGAATGTTGTTTCGAAGGACTGAATAGTAGGTAAGACTGGTCTTCATAATCTAAGAAAGATTTTTTTTTTTTTAATGAAAATATCATTTTTATCAATACGTGAACGGAAAATACTACTTTTTATATTCGTTCAGCGGGTGAAAAGTAGCATTTTTCTGTCCTTCCAAAGATTATGAAAAATTGGCTATTCGGAAATTCTGACCTCGGTAAACTGATTGTAATCAAAAACCCGTATTTTTCCAGCTGTCAAATGAAGTGCTTTTTGTCCTCGTAGCATAATGAGTGGAAGTCTCTTACGATCGTTTATTGGAAATTTGTACCAAAGACATTCATAAAGAACATTGCTAATATTCAAACTCTGAAAGTGGAACTAATATTTGAATTTGAAATTAATTTAATTAACTTTACTGGTGATATGAAGTACACAGTTATGGTAAAATTAATCTGGAAATTGGATATTTACGTGACAAGCTAAAAGTTCTCCAATGTAACAGTAGCTGTACAATTTGGATATATCCATTACAACATTATAAGTAATTGACAAAAGAATACTCCATAATTTGATTTGAACCACCTAAAGTAGAAGAAATCGGGATATCAATTAACAAAAAATAAAAAATATTAATAGTTACTTATTTGTCATTCCTTTTTACCACATCAGCTATATAAATAATTGTGCACATTTGAACGCTCACGGTTAACAAATAAGTACTCAGCCAACTACATAATATTCTGTCCAACACTTGATTAACCCTAAAAATAATCAAATTATTATATATTATCCACATACTACGTCCAATTTTTTTTCTCTTAATTGAAATTTTTATCAATAATTCAAACCTTAAGATCTTTTGATGGTATCTAATAATTTTAAAAATACTGTCATTGTTTATGATTTCCAACTCCTTCGGATTAACACTGCGCAGCCTTCCTTCTAATATCTTCAGTTGGCCACACATGTAATAAACAATTATACATACAAATTTGTCCATAGACAAAACGGAGTTGACACCGAGAAACAATAAAGCTATTTCCATTAAAAAAGTTATTATGTAGAGTTTCAATGGACCATTTTCTACAAATTCAATTGACAAGGGAAGTATATAACGAAACTTTTTCTTGTCTACCATGACTTTTTCTGAAATAAAACAATGTTACATACAATGTATAATATTCAATTAGAAGTAATCAATGATGCTAACTTGTAGATCATTTCCTTAATTTCTTACTTATCTGTTCTAAGAATGGATTCATCATATTTAGAATGCCACATATAGACAAAGTAATCCCCATAATTAAATTCATTTTTCGCATTCTTTTGTTATACATTTTGATAATGTTTTTTTCTTCTTGTACTTCATAATTTTCGGACCTTAAATCTACGTTTAAGACGTCAAAAAGAATTTTGACATCTTTTATATGCCGTTTTAGAGCGTAAAATCTTAGCCACAACTGAATACATATGATTAATTTATAAACTGATAAAATAGCGTCGGGATAAGTTTCCAAATTCATGTAAAGATCCGTAGCCATTGTCATGAGGAAAAATGTGTAATATACTTGAATAAAATTAAACCATTTTGGTTTCGGTGAGTTTGGCCATATTCCAAGCACTTTCATTGAAAATTCAATACTTGCAAAAGGGTTGAAACCTTTTTCTGGATTCGTCTTTTGAAGTTCGTCTTTTTTCAATTTCTGTTGAAATAACATTAACTCGTTTTATTAATAAATATACTAAACTAAATTACAACAATTACTTACAATTACTTTGTTTTTATTTCGCCAAAACAATAAAGGAATCATGGCGAAATAGCTATTTCACGTTGTATTCGCATGGTTTTGAAAGCATTTGCCCACACGTATATGCGAAGTTTATTTATGTTGAGTATCATTAAGAATTTATGTGAACGCTATCTACAATTTATGAAATCGATGGGAAATTGTTTGCCAAACATTTTAGCTCATGCATAGTACATTCAGTTATTTGTATAACTCAAATTATATGCATTATCTACACGCAAGAGAGTGTATAAAACTTTTATTTTCTTTTCTTCTTACATTATTATTCGATTTATAAAAATCTATTTTAATATTTACTTACTTGCAGCTGTTTCAGATTTTACACGATTGTCATAAAAAATTATTAGATTTTATATTTAAACGTAACCGTAAAATCAAACAGCATACAATAAGCAGGTATGTATTATTGTAAATTTTTTTATTTATTTTCCCGTAATCTTAGGTATTCTGATTATATTATTTCTGTAAATGAAAAATATGGTTTAAGTATGAGTAAAATATGAAGCGAGATAACTAATCAAAATTGCGGTATTTATTTCAATTCAATTTAATGTAACGATCATAAAAAATTAAACACAAGGTAAAACATTAAACAACAAAGCACAGCATTTTCAACAAATTATAACAAATTATAACAAATCACACAATTTATATTTCCACCTATAAATGTACAATTGATAAAAACATATTAACTATTTAAAAACAAATTTTACAGATCCTAAAAAAGATGATTTTATTAAAACTTAACAATTTATGTCGTTGAGTACGAAGTTTTCTTAAATATCTGGAATCTATTTAAAAGTAATTGTATAAAAAAAAAGTTATTTCTTACAAGATTCATGTTCAAGACTTTTCACATGTTCCTCTATCAACCTATTAAGATTACAAGCTCTTGGCTCAGTCCAGAAAAAATCATGATTCAAAGCCTGATTTGCATCACATCTTTTCTGTGGATCTAATTTTAACAAATTATTCAGCAAAAGAAATCCATGATCATCTTTCAAAATATGTTTTAATCTTTTCGGTATCTATAAAAGTAGATTTTTTTGTTAGGACAGCTATATTTATATTTCCCTTTATAAAATAAGTGACTTTCACATTATTTATTATTATATTTAAATTGTATTCAACTCAAAAAAGGAAAGAAAAAATAGATAAAATAAAAAGAAATATTACTTGATTCCTCAGGTTCTTTTCCAGGTTCAATTTCTGATATAATTCATATTTTTCAACCCCGGGCCATACTTTTGGTGATATTGAACCACATAATTGAATTATTAAATTCAGTTGTTGTATATCAGATTTGCCAGGTAAAATTGGCGATCTAAAAATAAATTAACCTTATTAAATATAAATAAATAATGATAACTAAAATTGTTAAAATTAGTTAACTGATCCTCCTAAGACCATATTTTATTTTTATTTACAAATTTTATCTAAATTTATTCAAAAAATATACCTTGTAAACAATTCTGCGAAAATGCAGCCAACGCTCCACATATCCACTGCAGTTCCATAAATTTGCCCTCCAAGAAGCAATTCAGGGGGTCGATACCAAAGCGTTATTACTTCATTTGTTAAACACTGAGTATTTTTCCTTAACGTACTATAACATCGAGATAATCCAAAGTCCGCAAGTTTTAAAATTCCATTTCTTGTCATCAGTAAATTCGATGGTTTAAGGTCTCTGTGTAAAATCTAAAAAAAAAAAAAAATTTTCTTACATAATCATGCAAAAACGGTCCAAGTTCTTAACAAATGTATTCAACAAACAATAATAATATGCATGAAGTATAAACAATCACAATTCAAGCTAATATATTATTTAATTAATTATGTTACCTTACTAAAATGTATAAAATATAGTCCATCTAAAATATGTTTCATCATCGTTTTTATTTCTGCTTTTTCAAATTTTAAGTAAATGTTCGTTATGAGACTTTTCAAAGTAAAATCGCAGTATTCGAAAATTAGATAAAAAGAAGGTACATAAAGACGGTGCTCAAAATCTGAAACATAACATTAAAATTTTACATTTAAAAACATAGAAATTTAAAAAAAAAAAAACTGTTTTTTCTGAATTTTAATCTATTTTAATATTTTCAATTTAGCTTTTAAAATATCTGTTTTAATAATACAAAATTTTATGTTTAACATTTATCACTTACTCTTTTTGCAACAAACTTCGATCAGTCTAACAATATTTTGGTGAGTTTTCAGTGACTTTAGAATATTGATCTCTCGTATAGTAGTTATGGGAAACTAAAAAAAAAAAAAAAAATGAAAGGATAATTTTTTTTATCATCATTTGCCCAATTTTTTATATATTATTATTATTATATACAAACTTACACCCGATTCATCGTGGATTATTTTTATTCTTTTCATCGCCACAACATTCTGATGGTTCTTTTTTTCCCTCCCTTTAAATACCTCCCTGTAAGAATTACTTGATTAATATTCCTGTATATTTTTAAAACAAATTAATTCCAAAATATAAGTTTTTTGATTCAAATACTCTTGCATTATAACTAAACATATACTTACCCAAAAGTTCCTCTGCCCACCAAACCCAGTTGGTCATATTTCTTAATATCGGGGCAAAAACTGAAATTAAAATTTTCAAGGTATTTTTTTAAAGATGGCTTACGTTGGAATGCCATCTGCTATACAATTTGTTCATATAAATTTATAATCGTCAAATTAACTTCCAAACATTAATTAAAAACAACGACAATTATGAGTTTAAAGAACCACAATATTATGAAGTGACGACATATCTAAGAAATTGAACGGAAAGAATTAAAATGCGCCCGTGCTGGGTCGAAAACGTATAATGAAACAAATATTTTGTTATCATTTCGTACAAAATAAGTTCTCAGAATCATAAATATTGTAGAGAAAATAAATTCGATTTCATTACTAGCTATCAAAAGATACGCCGAACTTTGAATAAATTGGAAGATTAATTACGGTACTTAAAAGTTTTGAAAAATACTTATAAATCAATGTATAATGAACACTTTTATTTATGATTCATTATGAATACTATATTTATATATGTTTAAAATAAGACTAGAAATCTACAAATGTTAATTAGATTAAAAATCCACGCTTAATGAATCACCGATCTGAAAATAAAGGATTTTATTAGTTAATGTATGTTAAACGTGAATTTGAAAATTTGAGTAAAAATTTAGATAATTACCAATACGTGATGTATATTTTTCGAACACGTTTTGATGTAATCGAGTTTCACTTTATATCTTTGCTGTAACAAAAGATTTATTCACGAACATAAATTATAAAATTGATTAAAATGAATCTAATGTTAAATTAATAGTACTCACAACATCTAATTGTAGTAAACTGTATCTTCGTTTCATTTCTTCAGTTTCAAAATAATTCTGTAATATTCAAAATACAAAATATATAATTAATCAAAAAATATATTATCACATTTCTTCAAAGAACAAAAAAATTACTTACGTCTGCAATTAAAAGTTGATTTTCTAAAAGAATATCGATTCGATCCTGAAAAATAATCAAAAAAATTAATTTGATGCGAAAAATATCGAAATTATAAAATCCAATTAGGAAAATAATATTCATTTACCAAGTAATCCTCTAAATTCCTTAAAATTATTTTTATTTCTGTGTCCATTCCGATCTAAAAAAAATTTTGTTTGTAATATTTACAAAATTATAAATATTTTGTTGTACATATTTTATGTGCATAAAATTATTACCCTTCTGAGATATAAAGCCATGATAGTGCCCGAATGTTCAGTATATACAAAAGTCTGTTGACAAATGAATGACATTAAACTATTAAACTATAATTAACACTCAAATGATACGACTATAATAGAACAAAAAAAGATAATACAAAAATATTAATTTGTCTACGAAAAATATAGCAAAGATTGCGTAGTCATTTGACAGTTAAAGAAATACATATATATTTATATGACAAAATTATTTACCACTTCTTTAGCTGCAGTCAAACATTTCTCTAGTACATCATCAATTTGTAGTTTACCGGAATCCTGCTAATTATTTGTTTATTAATTAAGTTAATTGATTAATTAATTAATTTCTTGTATAATACACTACTTACTTGAAATGTAGAGAAGTTAGAAAACGAATCGATAAAAGATAATCCTTGGGCCTGCAATGAATATATTTTTATTAATTTTTATATTTTATTATCATTATTATTACACTGATAATTGAAAAATAACTTACAATTTTATCATTCAGATTGTACACATGGAGTAATGATTTTTCAGTTTGCCACTGAAAACTTTCATCATCTTTATAACTTTCTTTGTCCAGTTTTTTTGCGTATGTAGAATAATTATACTTGTTTTTTGAAGTAATAAGTGTATTAGTTTTAACAGTATTAACTTCCAAATTGTGTAAATTATTCACCAAATTGAATTCCTTCTTCCACTGCAAACAAAAGAATTAATATATTTTTTGTTATTAATACATTTTTTCAGCATACAATTACACTTTTAAAAATATATTCGCAAACTATTCACATTATAATTGTATTATTAAAAGTGCAGTTTACCATAAGATAGTTGATTTCATCCAAGTTGACTTGGCCTAGCTGAATTTCGTGCCATTTATAAAACTATAAAATAAAATATAAGAAACTTTATCTGTTAGATGTATCAACAATGAATAATATATTTACGATTGTTTTTATTTTCTGAAATACTTAAGAATTGAAAAGTACTTACGAAATCATAATATTCTGCTATCTTTTCAGTGAACACTGAACCGAGTTTATATAATTTTCGAATTGAAATCTGAAAGAGAAGTTTATGTGATTCATGATTCTAAAACTATAATACATATATTTTTTGCATACATATATATATATATTGAATACTTACATCGTGAGTTAAACGTTTCGTTAAAATATAAATTCCATTATTAGAATCACGCTGTAAAACATGTTTCGTGTTAAAAATTGTTTAATTATAAGTCGTAGAAATAGATAATTAGAGCAAAATGGCTTACACAAACATTCTTTCTATTAAAAACTTACCAGAAAAGTCTCGAAGACCGGGAGTAAGTTGGATAATATGCATGGTTTTTTCAAATTTTGCATCTAAAATTTATAATACAATACAGAATCAAGAAAAACGTTTCATATATCTTCATTTTTATTTGTGCGTATAAGAAAAAAAAAAAAAAAACATTATCATTTGAAAGTTGAAAAAAGTTATAACTAAGTAAGTAAGACTTTTTCCTTGACCAACATATATTTTTGAACATTTAAAAAATATTTCTAATAGTACTTACACATTGTTTTAAATCAGTAAAACTGCCTCCCTTGATGAATCTTTCTCTCTTTAAAATTTAGAAAAAAATAATTTATTAAATAATATATATTAAAATACACTATGAGTTCTGTTTAATTATATAAAAATAGAACTTTACCCATATTTCTTGCATATGTTTTATTTTATCCAAATAAAACTCCAACTTGGAGATGAAATCGTCCTGTAAATAAATATTAATAATTTAATAGAAATTCAATATTACGAACGAATAAAAAAAGGTAAATTATAATTTAAATTTTATGTATAAAAATATAAATCATACCCATTTGTAAGTTACATAATGTAATATATCTCCTTCAGAAATAATATCCTAAAAAAGACAAATGATTGAATAAGTCTTAAATTAAGTCACTGATATAAAAATATACTTTGTAATAAATTTCAATAAAACTTACCGAATAATATTTGTAAAATGAACAAAATGAATCCACGTCATACAGCAATGACGAAGAATTTTTTTCTGAATTAATGCAACTAGGAATGCATTGAGTATCGTCCGTTTCTGGACAGTCATTTGTGGAGATCTAAAACATTAATAATAGCTTTTTGTTTATAAATGAAATTAGAGAAAGAAGAGAAAGAAAGAAATCGTTAAATAAAGTACAAATCTTGCTTAAAGCAAAAAAATTTCAATTGAATCAACAATGTACTAATCAAAAGAAAAATTTACATAGTTGACTCAACCAGGAACAACTATGAATATAGTTGAATTAATTAATAGGCTACACAGAGAGAAATATCATACACTGAAATAATAAAAACTTCCATTAATAGACGGTCAAACAATACCAATAGATATCAATTTCCGAAGATATCAAAAACGATACCAATTTTCATAGTAGTAATGTCATCGTTTCAATATATGATATTTTGCTCCGTGTAGTTGTGCACACTATCATTTTTTTGGTGCATGTATTTTTTTTTTTAATGTAACAAATATTGTATAATTTTACTATATTTTTAAAATCGAGTTTGCCAGATCCATATGGTCATTTGAAAACTAAAATTTATGTAATTGATAACGCATGATAAAATGCAACTACTTACTATAAATCTTTCCAAAATATCCTCAACTTGGTACTTGTCACCTTTGAGGTAGTTCCCCTGTTGAATAAAAAATGTGAGATTTTAATGAAACTGTGAACAATTATTAAAAAAAAGAAAAAGACAGTAATATAAATTATGAGAAACAATAAGTAATAATAAAAATACTTACATTTCCGAATGCAATTGCACTTAAAAGAAAAACGTAGAGTAATTTCAGCATTTTGAAATAACGGAGCGCCGCTTTATTCACATGCGTTAAATAACTAAGACTGTCGGGGAACATATAAAATATAATACAATTTAGAACTGAAACACTGATAATATGAAATAAGAAAATGTAACATTAAGAACCTTCTACATTAATTAGGCTTATAAAGATGTTTGCATTTGATTAAAAAAAAAGCATTAAGTGAAACATTATAATTCTGTATTATCAGTTTGATAAAGTCGAAATATTAAAAAACGATCCTACGTTATATTTTAATTAGACGACATACTTTTAATGACAATATTGAACTGAATTAGTTGAAGTTTAATACTACGAAATGCTGTAAATCAATTGTTTAAGAATATTAGGAATAAATTTTCTGACACAAGTTACCGGTAAACAATAACTTTCGTTTCATTAGATTGAAATAATTTCTTTTCCTATTTTATACTGATTTATTAGGATGTATTCAAAAGTCTTTAACTGTAATTAAAGTAGTTTATATATGAATACAATATTAATAGTCAATTTTTTATAGATTTTATCAGTAAATTACGAAATCAAACATTCTCAGTGTTGCACTGCAAATCCAAATGTTTCGTTTTAATGATAAATTAAGGCAAAACAGTAGATTCGAATAATTAAATTACCAATTGTCCAAAGTTAAGCTAGTATCTACTATACATTAACTTTAAACCTTTAATAACCACATAATGTTATTATAATAATATTATTGCTAAAAAGTAATATTATAGACATATTGTTTTGGAGGGCATGAAAATATAGTTTTAAATTTTAAGTTACATGATCCCATGATCAAACGCGCCATTTATTTTAGCGAAATCTGCAATGTCGGTAACGTCCTCTTAATCTTCGCGTTTCTTGTCAACAAAACGTTGGCAAGCCTGTTTGGAATGACGTGTCGTGTGAACCTCGCCTAATGTCTTGACGGATAATGCTCGTTATGGATCGCCCGTCGTTTATTAGTGTTTTTATTCAAGAATTCGGTGTGGTGACTTGTTGTCCCTAATGTTTTCGCTTTGAGACGCGCGTGCCTTTTCGTCCACATCACGCACTGTTATCGCACCGATGTGACGACGTTGACAGGTGGTTTGACTGTTGTGCCGTACGCGTTGGATTGCGGCTCGTGCGTTGTCCAGCAGCATGTTCGCGAGCTTGAAAAATAAAATCCGCGAGGAAATCGGCAGCGACGTGACCACGGTCGTCCGAAACGCTGGAACAGTTCGGACAATCAATTCCAGACACACGTCACGGGTAAATAATTGATGCCGAGGTTACACAATTGAGCAGCCTTTTTTTATCTTTTTCTTTATTGCAACCGCTTGTTCGACTTAATTAAACTATTATTCTGACAATTAATTGTAATTGAAGAATCGTTACAGATGTTGAAGCAAATCTGTAATAAAATCTGTTGATCAAGTCTTTTTACATGCTGGAAAGTCGTAAAGTATATATGTATCTGTTTTTTAAGAAAAAGAATGAAATAAAAAGTAATGTAATAAAAAGAATTGTTATACTGGAGACAAAAGGTTCTTAGATTGCAATGTTTTGCAAAAAATGTAAAGTTTGTGTTTATGTAATTTTCATGCTTGACAATGTTTTGTAATACTACTAAACTGATAAGCGATTTGATTTGAGTATTTCGAAATATTACTGTACTGAAATAATAATAAGATTGATTTTTTTTACACTGAAATTGTTCTTTTAATACAAAGTAAACAAATTAATAATGTTTACTAATTTAAAAGCTCGTACAAATTATTTTTTTATACCAACAAAATTGCATAGTAAACAATAATTTTACTATTTTTTTATGCTTTTATGAAATGAAGATATTTTGGTGCATAAGTAAATGAAAGAAAAGTTACTTCCATTAAACATATAATTTAATACAACAACAAACAAAATTTATTTGGAAGCAATTTTGCTTTATTTACATCAGGCAAAAGATAACTTATTTCGTTTCCCTTATCAAAAATTCTTATTTCGTGAGATGACCTCATTGGATATCTAATGAATAAGAAACAGACTTGCATGGACAGCTGTAATTATTACCAACACAAAACCTGAACATAATAACCCGACTCATGTACTTCAAATCCATTCTATTCATTCTTTTAAAATGCATTACTTTTTTCTTATTCTTATTTGTGAAATATTTACTTTTTTATGATGATAATTTAACCATTGAAAACTAAACATGATGACTTAAAAAAATCAAGAGATATTTAACTTTATACTAATTTGTTAAGTTTAGTTACATTATTTGATAAAATAAAAAACTATAACAAATTATTCTACTTGCAGACCGGTTCAAACAGTAGTGTAAACAGTTCTCAAATTTCTCTGGATAATTTCAAGGATGAACCATCGATTTCTCCAGTGAACACTTTGCAGCGTGAAAACAGCATAGATTTGAAGCTTAATGATGGCACTGAACTTACAAACAAAGACATCAAAAAGCTTGAGAGTAGGGAAGATGAATGGAGGAAACGATTACAAAAAAAAGAAGTCGAACTTGTTAAAAAAATGGAAAAACGGGACGAAGAGTGGAGAATTAAGTTCTATGAGAAGGAAAGAGACTGGAAAAAAGCAACTGAAAAATTGGAAAAGGAGAAGGCTAAGTTAATGGAGGACAAAATTAAGGCTGAAAGTGCAAAATGTTCATTAGAAATTGCACTGAGAGACGCTGAAGGTAAATCGTTCTTTACCATTATTGTATTATAATGTTAATTTGTGCTTATTTGCGATCTTTGTGTATAAAATTTTAAACATTGTTTAATACTAATTATTTGTTTATAGAATATAAAAAGAAGCTGTACAGCTTCCAAGAGGATGCTGAACAAATGGAAGGATTCCAGACTCAGGAAATGGCAAAAATTAAACATTTGGTAAAATGAAATACTTATAAAATACATTAAAATTCTTAACTATAAAAGAAGAAATTTCTAATTATTTATTTGGTTTCAGCTGTTAGCAAAGGAACAAGAAGTGGAGGAGAAAAGTCATCTGTTGAAATCTGCTTTAAGCGAAGTAGAAAACTTAAGAGCTGAGGTTTCTCGACTGAGGCGATATGAAGATGAACTGAACAGCATACAGGTATTTCAGATGAATCAATCAGACAGAATTTTTAATACATGTTTTGATAATTGTACTATTATATTTCACATGTTTTAATTTTGAAATTTCGCTTTTACATTTTTTTAACATGGTTTTTTTTCAAAACATTGTTTTGATTTTAAACTATAAAATTTGAAGTGAGAACATCTTTTTTATACCACCTCTCAACTTTTTATTATTCACTCTTACAATATCAATTACTAAAATTGATTAATGTTTATTTTTTAAGTTATATTTTGAAATCGAATTTCATTCACCATATTTTGAAATTAATCACATGACTAGTCATTTTTCGTATAATCCTTTTTTTCACGTTTTAAATTAGTTGGAGTTAATAAATAATTGAAAATAAAAGGAAGAAGAAACGTTGCAAATTGTCTGAACACTAAAAATGTTGAAACCAAGATTTGTTTTAAAGCACGCTTTTCAACAAAATTAGAAGTTACTTTTAAGTGTGTTGTCGTTTTCTTCTTAACAAAGCTTTTTGTTTTGTCATTCGTGTTACTTTCCTGCACCTTTCATCCACATACCGTCACAATTTTGATACTTTTGAAAATCGCAACAAGTGGAATAAGTCGCGGAAATCATCGTGAGAGTTTTATTATAAAAAGAAATGAATCAAAGTTTGCATCGATTTGAGATAAATTCTCTCAAATCGTACACCCGCAGTGACTCTCATTGAGAGTAAAAATTCAAATCTGATACACGCATGAAGACCTGAAAAGTTTCACAAACAAGACCACCGGAGAACTATTTGAGCAGTAATTTCAGCTAATTTGCTGCCGCTACTGCTGACGCTAGAGGTACGTCTTAAAAGCTTAGTTGTTACATTGCTATTTTTCATTAACTTCCTATCATAAATAATACAAGCTTGGATCATTTATAAAAAATATTGGAGTATTGCATGGACAAGAAAGTTTAATTACTGTTGGTGTGGCTACGGTGAAGTGTAGTACATGGTTAATGGTTTACTTTATCTTAATCTTGAGTATAAACTAATTTAATGCTTAGGTGTAGAACTTTTTGTTTAATATTACTTTGACTATTTATGTATATTAATAACTGATACGATATTCTAATAAAAATTTAATTTTCTTTATCTAGCTTTTTTACAAAATTTTACTTCTGTTAAATAATTATGTGTTTACAAACTTATGACAAATGAAAATTATAATAATTAAGTTATTAAAGTTCTATTATAAGTATTATTTCTTTTATTAAATATTAAATTCTTTAATTTATTTGAATTAAATTGTTAAGTATATAGTTATGTGTGAATATTAGTTTTATCAAAACTCTTGGTCCTGTAACCCAATTACACAGTTGAAATTAAATACAATATAGGAAAAGAAAGCATAATTAATAATTTGACAAATCAGATCTTCATTCGTACTTAAAACTTTTCTATATATGTTGTTTTTCTCATAAAATTCTATAAAGAAATCTTTTTCATTGAAGATAATTTTTTCTATTAAAGAATCGATCCACAATAACGACATTTCTCTTTAAATTTTATGATCATTCCATCATTTTCATAAGCTATAATCTTCACGAATTTGCTTTATGCTTCAAACTTCTATTTATTATAAACACATACTGGGAAATGCCATGATCTGACAATAAATCCCAATTTTCGCGCTTACATCTTTTTTAATAAATATATAAAAACATTAATAAATTAAAAAATAAAAAATGATAAAGACTCACAAATTGGAACTTGATTCTATGCCCACAACCAGAGGTCATTTCTTCACTTTGGTCCGTTTGGGTATTTTCTTTCCTGTCAATTCCCAGTTGAGATACATACTGCTTTCTACAAACAAACAAAAATATATGTAATAATTGAATTACGAGATTAATATTACTTAAAATAAAAGAAGAAGATAAATATACAAACTTGTAATTTTCAGGATGAAATGGAGACCCTCCGTCATTCGACGCAGCGTGAAAAAACGCGGTTGTCGTGCCAGTTGGACCAAAGCGAGGAAGAAGTGCGCCATCTGCGTGACAAACTTTTCGTTTTAGAACAACGAGTAGCCTCGTCGAATGAGCAACTCACCGTCGACGAGCGCGTGGCCGACCTGATGCGCGAGCGTACTCTGCTGGAACGCAAGCTTGAAGAGGCACACGTACATTTGTCAGATATCAAGACCAGCTGGTCCAATAAAATTGCCAGCTTGGAGACCCAGGTTGGCCGGCTGAGCAGACAAGCGGGCGAGGAGGGTCTCGAGCGGCGCCGGGTCGAGCAGGAGAAGGTGCAGCTGAAACAGCGAATACAGCAGCTCGAGGCTGAGATTGAGGTGAACAGTGTGGTAATGGCGACGAAAGACGCCAAGCTTTTGCGCATGGCTGAAGACATCGACGAGATGGCCACGGAACTGAAAGAGCTCCGGGCTAGCGTCGATGACGAGGTTGAGGAATTTAGTCGGCAAATTGTGAGTTTCCGCGATTCTCAGTGATGATGCATGTATTAGGATGTTTTCTTTTTTACTTTTCTTTTGTTTAAAATAAGCCTGTGACAAAAATATTGCAGCGCTCTCTGAGTTGTTGAATAATGTTTTGAGTGTTGGATTATCTGCGAACGTCATTAGTATCAATCAGTTACAGCAATTAAAACATTCCAAACACAAAAATTTTCAAAATATAGAGGCGTTGCAGACAATTTTTTAATCGATGTCGCAGACTTATTTTGTAAACTTCTATTGTTATTATTTGTTTTTTAGTTTTGCCATAAATGATTGGTCCGTGGTAAAAATGATTTTAAGCTCAGGTTTCTTAGCAAGTGGAGTTTCAGAAATACACCCGGCATACTGTTACGATAAGTTTAAATGTTTGATGATTCTGTTGGAATATTCAGAACTTGGTGATATTCTGGAGATATTTTTCAAAGTAAATGTGTATCATTTACACAAGATGAAGTGCTATTAATATTTACATTTAAAATAAATATGTTATACATTTAAATTGTAGAATTACAGAGAAATAATTTAATTCAAAATGAACAATACATTGTGATGTATTTTTAAGAAAATGTGATTTCTAGAGAGTTCATATATATATTTAGAAACAAACTGTATATAATTATGTACCTGCGATGTTTCATAGTAATTCTACAATTTGCAGAACATATTTATTAGTTTCAGTTGTAATTCTTGAAACTAATTCAAACTGAAAGTAATTTGCCTTTCAAACTATAAAATAAAGACTGAAATTGTATTCAGGGTGCTGAGT
>JABFOV010002033.1:0-17851 GCA_022817685.1 Aradophagus sp. ZL-2020 | reverse complement strand
TTTTTTTATCGAGAAAATGAAATATGGTTGGTATCGCGAGCTGAAAACGAGTCATACCATTATTTTTTTATTTTCCAGTTAAGAAATATATATATACCCGCGTGAAAAAATTTTGTCTGGCATCAAATCTGGAAGAACTGTGTTGCCAGACTGATAGCCGGCCTGAAAAGTATGGGTTCCGGTCCAATGCCGTCCCTTGCCAGATTGTTCCCCGGACTTCTGCCAGACGATTCGCCGTACTAATTTCATCTGGCAATTAAATTCATCTGGCCCAGACTCATTTCGTCCGGCTATCAGTCTGGTAAGACAGTTCTTCCAGATTTGATGCCAGACGAAATTTTTTCACGCGGGTACATATATTTTAATATAAAATACGTAAAAAAAAGTATACATTCCTGTGATTTTTCAAAATCTTTTTTAAAATTCATTTTTTTATCATTGTCGGCAAAATACAACTTTTCCACAAAATTTCGGAATTTCTATTTGAAATTTATTTCATTTCTTTAATCATGTCTACTGGTATATTTACTTTACCTCTTATCTTTGTAAATTACATCTAACAAATTTTTATATTCTTTTAGTTATAGATTTATGCATATAGGCCTGGTTGGGAACGAGTTTTGTGCAGCAAATGTAGAAAAAGATCTGAACCAATGTATCAAAAAACATCAAAATACAATTGAGTAAGTACGTATTAGTTGATGAAAAACAATATTCAATGAAAAATAATTTACGCATTCGGAAATTTGTATTTATAATTTGAGGACATACTAGCAAAATCAAGCCATTTACCTTGAATATAAATGAAAAATGTTGTAAAAACATAGCTAATCAATGCAATCAATATAAATATAACTTTAATATAATTTTGTTGATAACGTTTTTAAAACTATAAAAAAGTATACTTTTTGGACACAAATTCACTTATATTTCTTCAAATGCTTGAACAAAATTGATATTTCTGTACTCTATAATCGATTTTATGTTTCCTTCAAAAGTAATAAAGTTTTAATAATTATATGCAAGGTTTGCATTACTTCTTCAAGACTGTGCAAAGATCTTCATTCTTGTAGGTACAGCCTTAAATATCGCTGGACTTTGTTTGTCATTATATACTGTAAGATTATCTTCTCGTTTTTAATTGTTATAGAAACAATTTTTTTGAAGAAATATATAATTTATCGCCATGAAAGTTAAAAATGTAAATTTAAAAAACTTAATTGCATTTCTTCTGTGTAGCGAAACTAGGTTAAAATTTTATTCTTTGTTCTATTCATAACGAGAAATAGAAAGATATTAACAATTTACTGTTTTTATTACTTATCCATTGTTTTTTAATGCTTTCGAATATATTAGAAAGATTAACCAAAAGCAATAGAAAAAAAAAAAATGAAAATTTTATTTTATTCTCTATAAGGAGAATGAATTTTAAACCACTTTTTAAGTCTTAACCGGCAATAAATCTAACCTGTAATCTGTAATCTATAAGATTTTTGTCAAAAAAGTTGTTTCACTGCAAGTGTATAAATCTGAAGTGTATAAATCTAAGTATTAAAAACGTTGTGTCAAAAATGAGAATTTATTAATTTTTTTTCAGATGAAACTGAATATGACTACTCCAAAAAACATCTTCAAGATAACCAATGTCATATTTGGTTCGATTGTTATTATGTTAGTAATTTGTAAAATAGGACAGCGTATAATAACATTGAGTCTTGGAGTAAAAGATGCTTGGTTAGTATTTTAAATACAAAATTAATTTTGGTTACACAAACTAATATATTAAATAAAATTTTTTCATCATCAGTAATGTATAAACTTTGAAATTTAAAAGTTTTCTCTAAACTCTGGAAAAAATTTGATACTTTCACAAAAATGTTTGTAAAACAACATATTGTATCTCTGCATACATCATTTTTGCGAAACATTTTTGTGGGTTCATAAGAGTGTAATTTTTGCTACATATTCCCGCGCGGAAAAACTAGTTGCCAGCTCGTCTGGCAAAAGTCTGGATCGTAATCGCAAGCCAGACGCATGCATGCCAGATCTATGCCATGCTAGTGCCAGATTTCAGAAGTCTGGCATTAATACGGTATGCATCTGGCAGAAGTCTGGATCGCGATTACAATCCAGACTTTTGCCAGATTATTGCCAGACCAGCTGACAGTATTTTTTTCCACGCGAGTTGAAGAAAACAAACAAAAATTACACAATGTACATTGTGAATGGTGGAATATTATCAGATTTTGGTACACAATCACACTCACACTCATGTAATTTTACCATTTATCATTTACAATACAAAAATTTACAAATTATTATTTTGTAAATCATTAAATAAATCTGTATATGTCGTTTTTTTACAGCTACAATTCATTATGGATAAACATGTCAAAAATTCAAAGAAAAACGTTAAATATTGTTCAATGTAGATGTAACACTCCAAACAGTATCAGTGCTTATGGTCTAGTAACACTCAGTATGGAATATTTTGTTAGGGTACTAATCACATTATTTTAAATATAATTCCATTCAAAATAATAAACATTTTTACTACATGTATATTCAATACACGTACACTGAGAGAAAAAGGAAAGTAACAATTACAATATTTCGAACAGTTTGAGGACTTAAGTCTTTTAACATGAAAACTACTATGAAAAAATAATGAAAACTGTAACTTATCTATATTATTCCATCATTTTAAATTGAGATTTTATTTTTGATGCTAGTTTTCATGCCGAAAGACTTATGTTGTTGAACTGTTAGAAAGATTGTAATTTTTACATTCACGGAAAAAAAAGTATGCGGTGCACAACTAGATTTCTCAATACGTGGGAAAGAAAGTACTACCAACTTGAACCTACTAGAAATTATATAAATAATAAACTAATATTTATTTGTTATATTGGATTTGTTCTATTTTAAAGATAATTATTATTTAAATAAATAATTGTTTAATTATTAATTTTTCATTGTTTATTAATATTACACCCTTTAAGTCGTTATGTATACGACTTCTATATACAGACCTCCAAACAATGGCCTCAAGAGCGTAAAATTAGTAATAAATAAATAATTATTAATTGAATATTTATTTATTAAAATAATAAATCCAGACTTTTGCCAAATTCTTTTATATTCATATATTCGTATTATTGGAACAGTATAGTTGAAATAGGCGTACTTTCTTTTCTGTGAGTATGGAAATTGTTAGCAATACCAGTATAAATAATATTTTCATACTATTTTTTTCCGTGTTCTTTTTTCTTTCAGTGTACTTTTTTTTATAAAGAATGCTGCCAATAAATTAACTGATTCAGCAACAAACTGAATGATTGTAGACATCTTTTTGTTGTGACTGCAATTTTTTTATTTGCATAACTAAAATAGTTTTTCAAATGTTGCTAGATGTTGCAGGCATCGTTTTCGTATTTTACTTTAATAGTTACAATAGGAATGAAATCCACCTAGACAAAGACTAGCAATTATATTTATTACGAATGTTGATTACGACAAGATGCGTTCCCGAGAAACATGTATATTTTTATAAAATTCTATTAAAATGTTACATACCTAGAGTAATATCTGAAGTGATATGATTTAATCCTTTATTTAAAAACTCAAATATTAATGTTGTTGTTGTTTATGAAATTGTATTTAATATTCAAGAATTTGTCACTTAAAGTCTGTCTTTTTCCAAGTTAACGTGAAACTTTTAGCAAAAAAAAAAAAAGACAGAACTTGCGAGATATTTCAATTTATATTATGTTTAAATAACTACATTACAACCTTTAACAACATACTTTTAGAAAATACTTTGCAGAGTATTTAATAGTAAAATAACTTTCTTTTTGTAAAACATGAACTTGTAAACATGAATTTATAACACTTAAATATTTTGTTGAAAATGTATTAAAAAGCAATTAAAAAATGCAATATACTGTTACGTTAAAAAATTTTATCATCGAAACATAAAAACGGATACTTTCGCGTGCGAAACTTTATTAAACAATTTGAACTACCAACAAGCCAACAAAGTCATAAAGTGCATCAATAATTCACTGTAACGTTAATAAGTCTTCAACCACTTATTAAGACTTATGGAATGAGCGAAATATAAATAAATGAAACAATTTCGCAAATTGTAAGTATCAATATACGATTATCTTAAAGGCTTTAATTTTGTAAACAACATTTTTTATATTCAAATTGGTTTATGTAGTATTATTATTTTAATGATCCTTGCGGCGTTGAATTTGAGAATGAATAAAGAGGCGACAATTTCGTTCAGTCATGGTAGTAATGTTTAAAAATTTGACCAGTGTCGTTAATTGTACGTCAGATAATGTCGTCTTTATGTTATGAAAGTTGAAACTAGAAAACTCGCTTCCAATGGTGCAAAACAAGCGTATTTAATTTCATAATTAGCAAAGTGCGGCGTTTGCGATGTCGAAAATAACAAAAGATGTAACAACCAGAAATGAACATGTTTGTAGACGCGAAGGTTCTATTTTCTCGACTTTCTATTATAAACAATACACAATTTTAGGTCATATGACTGGGCATTGGCCCTATCTAAGTAAAGATCGACAGTTACTATCATTCTGGATGTATGTCACCATAAGTGTTTTAGTTGCGATAGGCCAGGTAATTATTTTGATATTATTCTTCATAAACACCATTCATTCAATGTCATTCTCAAGTATCAAAATTAATTTTTTTCAGTTCAAGTACATATACGAAATTCGACACAATTTCGACAAACTCTTCTCGAATTACGTGTACATAAGCAGTCATCTCTTTTTATACGCGTTATTTTGGACCGGATTTGCCAAAAAAACCGAAGTATTTCATTTCAATGTTAATTATTTTAATAATCAACGAAACAATTTTTAATTGAATGATTATTGATTCAGTTGAGAAAAATACTCGATGAAATTGAAAGTGATTGGCAACGCGCAGATGAGTATCAGCTAAATCTTTTGCATAAGTGTACTGTGAAGGGAAAGAAAATCATATACTGTATTTTTGGTGATGATTTAATTGTTTTTTTATGAAGAAAATTGATCGAGTAAAAAATACTAAATTTGTTAGTTAGTATGTATAAATACTATATACAAATTACATAATATTTTTTGTAAAAAGTAATGCTCCATTTACTTGGACGAGAATTTCTCAACAATAATAATCAAATTTGAAATAACTTTTTTTTTTAATGAACTGAGAATCGATAATTTACGTTAAATATTAGTGGTACAAAATGAAATTTGTAAAAGAAAAATTAATCATCTAAAAATTATAATTATCCAGTAACGATAGTGAAAAAGATATGATCATTTAAGAATTTACAATTTATAATGTAAAAAGAAAGTTCAAACTCTTGAAAAAAATTGGTACTTTTTACTCGATTATTTTTAATTCAACACAATTAATTAAACATGAAAAATCACGTTTATTTGAAGCGTATATCATTCTTTTTCAAGTGGCATATTGTACTATGCCGTGTATTGCAATTCTGATGCCACTAATTTTGGTGATGTTCGACGATCCAATAAGAGATGCCGATAAACGACAATATTATTTTGTTGTGAATTACGAACTCGTGTTTCCGACGAAAAACATATTTGTAACAAAATACATTCTCTTTGTCTTGTATGAAATATTTTATTACATGTTTTTCAATTACATGTATGTCTCGGCGATGACGCTAGGCCAGCACCTTCTCATCAAATTTTCTTTAGTTCAGTAATAAACAAAATTTATCTTTGTTATTTAGCAAAAACAAATTGCGCTAAAATGTTTAATTTTGTGTAACTGTTTTCTTAATAGTCACAGATTAGAGCGAATAGGTGAAAAACAGTGTAACGAGTTGCATCTGTTTGAAAAAAAAGTTGAGAAGGATCTCCGCGAGTGTGTCAAGCAACACCAAAGTACAGTGGAGTGAGTATATACACTGCAAAAACAAATGTTTTTAATTTTTTTCTTTTTTTTTTTTTTTTTAATGAAACGTCAATTTTTAAACAAAAATTAGAAAATGGTTATAAAGACAATTATGGTATAGTATAAAGAAGTATGGTTATAAAGAAAATTTTGAGGTGTTTCAAATTATTAAATTTACGCGAATCCTGTAACAAGTGACAATGTATTAAATTATTTTTCTAAGTTTAAATTCATTTATTAAAAAACGTTGGAAACTTTATGCACATTAACAACGCTTAATTTTGCAAAAAGTTTGAGATCACACGATTTGAAACTGATTTAGAATTAACTGATTTTCTTAACTATTATTTTAAGGTTTGCTTTTCTTTCAAGAGAATGGGGAAAACTTTTGATACTTGTGGGTGTTTCAGCAAACATTTGTGGCATTTGTTTGTCATTATATATAGTAAGTTTAGCAATTAAAATTATTTGTTAAGCACATCTTTCGCATGTAATCGACATAAATAACGTTTTTGTTTTAGATTAAACTTAATTTGAACAAGCCAAAAAATATATTAAAAATATCTAATGTATTATATGGTGCGCTTTGCGTTATGTTTTTACTTTGTAACGTCGGAGAAAGTGTTAAAACAGAAAGTACTAATGTTAAAAAATCGTGGTACGTATTAGAATGTTGAATTAATTAAAAAAAAAAGTTTGCGTATCTTTTACATTTTTACAAATAAGCTTTATTGATTTTTATATTAGATGAATTCACAATTTTGTGAGGTTTTCTGGAACTTGAATGACTTTACACTTTACAATGTCCCAATATAAAAATATTTCAACATAACTGTAGACAATAGTATATTAAATTTTAAACACAACCACGATCGAGTGATTAGCTTGCAGACATGAATCGTTCGATCGAGTTTTCCTGCTAATCTTCGAATTTTTCATTTTGTTACTCTGCACAATGACACGTCATATTATTGAGTAAGGAATGAAAAACCGCTAAATTGAAGTTTTTACTATAATTATTGTTACAAGATGGATTTAAATCTTTAAAATAAGAATTTACATATACTTGCAGTTACGAGTCATCATGGGTAAACTTAACAAGGCGTTCGAAAAAAATGCTAAATATTATTCAATGCAGAAGTAACGTGCAATGCGATTTGAATGTTTACGGAGTTTTCGAGCTTTCGTTGGAATACTTTATTAAGGTTTGAAACACTTTATTTCCATATGTCATTGTTACACGTTACTATTTTACGTCTTTGTTATTTTTAAACGATAAATGACACTGAAGATGGGCGAACATTTTTGAGCAGAACATTTGAAAAAGTAATTTGAAAAATTTAAAGTAGCGACAAGCATGAATGAATTTTATGTGCTTTGCACCTGATTGAAAAATATCATTTTTCAATGTTCTTCTCAGGATTTTTCAGCCGTCTTCGTAGTCAAAATTAAGTGTTGCTTTTGAAATTTAAAATGGTATATTAAAATGGTAATTTTAATATACATGAAGTTTCCCACGTGACAATGTGGCACAAGTTTGAAGTTGATAAAATGTAGAGTTGCAAATATTAAAAACATAAACATAGACACGATTCAGTCAAAAAAGTCAAAATTTGCTATTTTTGAAAACAAAAAAATTATTAATAATAATAATTATGAGTAATTAATGAAAAACCAAAAAAAATGTTTCCAATATTTGCATCTTAAAAATGTTTAAGGCGTTACCATCAAAAGTACTTCATATCCATTGCAAAGCAGATGTCTTAATTTAAGACCCCTCTTATAGACGTTCGTGAGACGAGAAAATTTACATAAAGTTATTGGTATATTGAATTTAGACGTTTTTATCCGACTTGAGTCGTTTTTCTGATAATGTAAATAAAATAGATTGTAAATAAACCAATAAATACAATTGCTGCCAATATAACGTAAATATGCAGTACTTTTGACAGCAATATTTTTCCCAATGTAAGATGACACAAAAATAATGTTCTATATTAATTTGTGTTAGATAATGCAGGCATCTATTTCATATTTTACATTAATATGGACGGTGCGGTCAAAAACGTAAATACGCGTAAGTTATCTATTGTATAAGGTAAGGACATTACAATCTAAAGTATAATGTTAGCTTTTAAAACAAATGTACAATGGTTAATGTTCACGAAATAAAAGTAATATCGTAAAAGTAATATTACGGGTCTGAAAGGTTTCGTCTTCACTTTTGGGAAACTGACTGTTGTCAAAATCATAATTTTTACACCCTTTCATGTAATATTAATTAGAAACCTATCTGTCATTTCTGGTGTTTTTTACAGTATCTTACGTATCAAATAAATATACTTGTGACGGATGAAGAAATGTTCACATTAAATTCAGAAGACAAAAATTTTTTTTTTCTATTGTTGCTGTTATTGTATCGTCTGGTCAGAACTGTAGTTAATACTGTTTGTCTGAGATTGGTTTGTTAAAATAATTTTTGTTGGCAATCAAAATACATCGGTTAAGGAAAATTCAATAATAAAATTTGTACGTTCATTTCAGTCATCAGTGGTGGTTTAAAAAAATATTAATATTAAACATTGTCGCGAATTAATATGACAGTCACATCACACAACAAATTATGTACATGAACATACAAAATTTCGAGTCATTCAAACTTTTGTAAAATGTTCTTTACAAAAAAACGATTATTTTAATATTCAAAATAATCTATCGTTCATAAAACGACTATGTACAATGCCCAAAATGTATTACTCTAACACTATGAAACGCTTGTGAAAAGTTCGTAAGCCGTCCGTTCATCATTAATAAAATATTAACAATTATATCATCTGTTAGAAAGCAGGTAATGTTAAAAAATTACATGTCTTATACAAATTGGACGTATCTAAGTACGATTATCTTAAAGGTGAAATAATTATACATACCCATACAAGTTTGAAACACTTAGTTAATAAAAAGTTGTCAAAGTCATAATTATGGGTTAATGAACATTTTAGTTTAATAAGATAAAAAGTGAAAACAACTCGCTTAGTTTCGAAACGTCATTCAAAAAGTTCTGTGGTGGTAAAAATGGTTTTGCTTCATACTATAAAATAAGTCTCTTCAAAAAACAGAAAAATCATTCGAGTTTTGTACAATAGTATAAGAAATACCAATCAATTAAGAATGCCGGAGATCACGTTAAGCAAGAATAATCAGCTTCATTATGACAATAATAACGTATTTTTCATGCGTTATAAATTATATACAATTCTCAATTACGTATCGGGTCATTGGCCTTATTTCGATACTCGTCGACATTTTTTACCACTGTTTATACTATATTTTACAATAAGTATTTTAGTCGGAATAGGTCAGGTAATCGTTATGTCTATATATACACACTCGTGACTTTTCATAAGATGATCAACCGTCTGAGAAAATTAAGTAGCATGCATTATGATTTGAAATAATAATTTGTTTGTGTTGCTTTTTGTAAGATAGCTAAGAATCGTACACTCATAAAAATAATATGTTGCTTCAAAACGATTCACTTTGACAACATGCAAAAACCATTTTCAATAATTTCCAAAATTCATTTGCTTTGAGAGAGAACAACTTTCATTTCTGTATCAATATTCTTGTGAAGCAACGAGGATACGTTTTCTTCAAACAAATTGCCTCTTGCTCAAAAATTGTACTTCTTTCTCTGTGACATGAACAATTCTACGATGGTACAATTTACTTTGACGTAAAACAATATCACGATAAAGACTGGCATTTTAAGTGAAATTAAATATTATTATGAGTGTAACATTTTGATCTGAAATGACCATGTGTTTGCATGTATCTTTCGTTTAGAGCTGACATACCCATGAGATAATTTCAGAAAAAAATGATAATTTCAGTTGAATGCAAAAAACATTTTCATTTTTTCTTTTTCCTTTTTTTCAATTCATTAATACTTACATTGATTTGTTTTTTATGATTTAATCTAGGAAAAATTAAATTCTATGGTCATCTTGGATTTATAAATCAGATATTATGATAAAGCTTACTTTTTCAATTTTCTCAAACATTAATATTTTTTTAGTTTACATATCTATACAGGTTTCGACATAATATCGATAAAATTATGTTCAATTATATTTGGATAATCAATCACGTACACATTCACTGTAAATTATGGACAGGATTTCTTTTTAGATCCTCAGTACTGTTCAATTACTTCATTTTTATCTGTTTATTTTAATCTCTCAGCTTGGTTGATCAGAAAATGATTTGCCATTTACTTTAGATGTTGAAGATACATGAAGAAATTAAAAAAGACTGGCTGTATACAAAAGGTTACGAAAGACTTATTTTACAACAAATTACAAAGAGAGTTGAAAATATATGCAAGACTATATTTGGTAATAAATGTATATTTTTATTATTGTATAACCAATATTTTTATGAAACTTTTCAACTGTTTTGTACATACATTAAGAAAACGGTGGAGTACGTATCGCTCCGAGTGGAGGAGTTGATTAGAGTTCTGAGAGGTCCATTCGGAGTATAACTAACTCCACGTATTTTCCATGTACATAAAAATAAGTTTAAACAGCAACAGTGAAAAAATTATGAAAATAGTTGATTGATCTAAAAGTGACCTTAAAAATGAGAACTTCCGAGATCAATTATTACAAGAACAGTTTCGAATCCCTGAAATATAATTATTTTAATCAAATTTTGAGCTTTTTTTTATATTGCTCTTTTATATATTTTTCAATAACAATTATAACTACAGAAATAATTATACATCTTGCTGTAATTAAAATTACTTCATTTGCAAAGTAGCAATATAAATTCGTGACTTTTTCGTGGCAAAAACGATATTCAATGGAATTATTATCACTTTTAAATCAGTTCGTCATTGCAATGTGTAGAACATTTTTTAATTTTGTTTTCAAATTTGCAAAAACATTTTCGCTGATGTTGGTTAACGAGTATAAATATAATATAACAAATAAATAATTAACTGAAATTCTCTTTTCAAGCTCTTTATGTGGTAATCTTCATTATTTCACTTACGATGCCGTTAATTTTACTAATTATTGATGATCCAGTCAAAGACGCTGACAAAAGACCATATTATTTTATTATAAATTATGACTTTATACTTCCAGTCCGAAACGTATTTTTAATTAAATACCTACTCTTCATATTCTACGAGATATTTTATTACACAATTCTCAATTTACATTTAACGACGGCTTTCGTGTTATTTTATCATCTGTTCTTCAAATTACATTCAGTTCAGTAATTGAATGAATTTAATCTAATTATTCTTACAATAACAAACTAAAAATATTCAATCAAACAATTGTATTTTTGAAGTTACAGCTTAGAACAAATAGGTCAAGATAAAAATGATAATGTTTATATCACGAAGAATGCAGACGAAAAAGATCTCAAGAAGTGTATCAAGAAACATCAAACTGCTTTTCTGTATGTTACTGTGAATATATTTTGTTATATTTATACCAAGACTTCTAAATTGGGATGCACGTTGGAAAAAAATGTCTCGAATGTTACAATAGTGTCTCATTACAAGACGCTAACGGCATCTTTTCTTGAGTAAGAAATATCTTTGGTGCACATTTAATGAGACTTTTTTGTTACATTTGAGACATTTTTAGTTGTAATGCAAGAAATATCATCTGACAAAGAAAATATGTTTATTTGAAGGTTTTCAGTAAATCTTAAAAATGCAGCAAGACCTTTAATAGCCGTGGGTGTTGCAATGAATGTATGTGCGATGTCTGCGTCGCTGTATTTAGTAAGACTTTTTTTCATTCAACATTGAGAAAAATGCACTGTTAATGTAATATTTTACCAATTTACTAACTGTGATTGAATTATTTTTTTAATTACTAGCATAAAACTGTAATTATCTTATTCGTAACTTTTGCTACGTATTTTTAATTCAACAGTACATCATCTCCAATTGATTTTGTAGAATAAGTTGACTATCAAAAATGTATTCCAAGAACTGTTTCACTTTTAGATTAAACTCAATTTGAACAACCCCAAACATATTTTAAAAATAACAAGTTCAATAATTGGCTCAATTTTAATTATGTTAGCCATTTGTTATGCTGGAGAACGTATAATGCAAATGAGTATAGATGTTAAAAAATCTTGGTACGTAAGAAATTATTATTTCAATGAAGGCTACAAATAGAGTTTGACGTCTTTGCCGTGTGAAATTTATCACAGATACAAAGTGTAAAGTTATTAATTCGAGTATAAAACTATATTAATTGAACAGAAACGTCATTAAAATCGGTGCAATTTGTACCTTATTAAAACTTTATAGTAAAATTGAGTAATGATATTATTTTGTTTGCACGTGGACAATGACGATGTCATAAAAATTACTAACTTTCTCGAAAAGTGTGGTTATTTTTCTCAAAACAGAATAAATGTCATCTTACATTCAAAAGCACACGACGAAAAAAGTTACGCATGTAATAGAGAATAAAGAATGTCTTTTTAAGTTGTTTAGAATTTAATTTACAAAAAGTGTAGTGCTTACGGTAAATGTTACAATATGGTGTCGACCTTTATAGCAATATTTTACCTTGGCTTGTCGAGGTGCTACGGCGCTCTACCATATTATAAATTGATCTAAGTATTATGCATTTTACAAGGTTGCTTTGTACGAAATTGAAAACAACGGGTGTTATCCTCACTTCCTACATTTTTTTTTTTTCATAATTACGAATAATCTTTATTAACGATAGTAGCATAAAAATAGTATAAAAATGTACCCACACTGTTTCGAAAAAGTAAAAAATTCCTATATATAAAAGCATAAAAGAAAATAATAATTTAAAATAAATCACAATGATCGATGTAATTTTTACTGAATTTTCACTGAGAGAACCGAATAATCAAATCTATTACTTGATGGTGAAATATTAAAATTTGTACCAGTTTTATTAATTAAGTATACGGAGGAAATAAATGACATTGAAACAAGAACAAATTTATGTTAAGTCGCCAAATGTTGAAAATAAGAACATTTCAATATTAGTAGAAATGTACTTGATTCACTTGTACTTGATTAAACGTTCTATTTCGAACATTAGTTGAACCAAGTACATTTTGATGTCATTTTTCCCCGTACAGCGTACTTTACTGTTCAAGCTTTGTAACTTTTATTATTTGTTTCTCTCAATGCAATTACTGAATAGAGAGAATTTCTACTTCTTCTTTTTTAAATGTTCTTTACATTTACAACTTGAACCTACAATATTTCAGTTACAATGCAATATGGATAAATTTATCTACTCAGTCAAAAAAAATGTTAAATACTATACAATGCAGAAGTAACGCGAAAATTACGTTGAATGCCTTTAGTACATTGACACTATCGATGGAATATTTCATTAAGGTTAAATATTTTTAAAACAATAATTATAATTACCTGAGGAATTTTTATACTATTAAGTAAATTTATTTATTTTTTGTTGAATATATGTTTTTATTTGTTTTATTTATTTCTTCCATCTATCAATACTCAGTATCTGCAAACTCATAAATATGACTCGAAAAATGCATACTAACATTGACAACATTGCATTTTAATGTCAGATGTTAAGGACCGCAGTTTCATGTTTTACAGTTATATGGACTTTACGATCGAAGTAATAAAATTTGAAACTATCAGTGGTTAGTATGACTAAAGGAAATATATATTTTTCCCAATATAATGCAAAGAAAGATAATAAAAAATATTCTTTTGTTTTGAACGAAAAAATAAAAGAATATCCATTTACATTAAAAATTAATCACTACATATTGCTTAATTACAGCGTTAATTATATGTTGCAAACATTATAATGTAATACATAGGTAACAAGCACTTTGAATAAATATGTCACAATACATATAAACATTATATATCCTTATTAAAATTTTGTGTTATCAAATATTCCTTAAAAAAAAAACCGTAAAACAAGAAATTTTTTTAAGTATAATAATTCTAATATACAACTATTTATTTATTATAAGAATTATCGAAAAAAAATATATATATTGCCTTGGATCGGCCACCATCACGTTATTTTAGCAATATAAACTTTAATTTTTTCAAGTTCTTTTTTGCAGATGTAGAATCTCATGCGCGGGAAATAATCAAAAGTGGAAAGCCAATAAGACATCGTTGGATTGAAGCCGTGAATTCCGAAATAGTACAGGTTCTGTAACATTTATATTGAACTTGTGTTGTTTTGGAGGTCATGGCTTTAATACATGAATAACACATAACATTTCACTTTTTTATGCATACAACAAAATTATTTTGTTTCATTCAATGTCAGAAGTTTCATTCAATTTGTTTTACATTAAGAAAATAATGTACGATATTTAATAAAAAATTGTTTAATCGGGCACCGTATCAGTAACGAGTACATTTTCGTACTGAAATTTGACACATTTTAATGTATCAGGTGTGTTAATATTTGTTTCATATCGAAAAAAAAATTTGTTAAAAACAAATTTCCTCGCACATGACATTTGTAAATTCTAACTATAGATACTCTCTTGTATAAAGTCAGTATAACACTTATTAGTACTTCAAACGGATGTCAGAAATAAATAAATTAGACGATAAGTTACAAATGTTAACTTGGGCGTGTAATTTAACTTTTTACTTCTTCATCTAATTTTCATAGCGTGCAAAGTTATTTACTTAATTCGGAGTTATTAGACTTATAGTTAATTTAAAATTATTACAAATTATAGCAAATTACACAAAGAAAAAATATTCTGTCGCATTTAGTTTTTTAGAGCATTTTGAACTCCGCACAACTGTAAAAAAAGTTTATTCAAAGTAGAAATAAAAAAAAAATTGAATTGAAAGACAAATATTAACCAATAACTTGTTTCCAGAAGTGACACCGTTGTAATACTTTAAACATATTTTCAATTCATTTGATTTCAATTTGCATTTTGTTAATAATTCGAAATTTACGATGTCAAAAGATAAAGGAAACGTGGAAATAAAGAATATATATTGTCATCGTCGTAATGAATCGTCTATTTTTTCTACACATTATTATAAAACGTACAAAATTTTAAGTTACGTTTCAGGTCAGTGGCCCAGCGTAAGCCAAAAACGACGACTGTTTTTATTTCTTACTTATTTCACAATAAGTGTACTATTCGGAGCAGGTCAGGTAATGAATTTGTATTTCAGACAAACAATTTAGTAACCCCAACAATTACTTTTGAGTTAATTTTTTTGTTATTATTTTTTATCAACACATGTTCAATAATATAACGACTCACTAAATAAATGATATATACATTATAACAGAAACACCATTCAATGTCTTATCTTAGCTCAGCTTTCTATACAGAATTCGAAACAACTTTGATAAAGTAATTACAAATTATATATTCTTGAGCAATCACCTGTTTGTACACGTGTTTATGTGGAACGGATTTTTTTGTAGATCCAAAGTAAATATTTTAATGAATAATTACTGTGCACATTTGACAATTTATTAATCAAAAACAATATTTAATAATGCATATAAATATATACGTACAATACTTTATTTAGTTCAAAGTTATTCATGCTGAAATCGAAAAAGATTGGAAATATGCAAATGAGAGTCAACAAGTTATTTTGCACGATCTTACTATGAAATCGAGGAAAATAAACATGTGCATACTCGGTAATATAATCACGGAGTCCGTGCTATTTGCTTTCAAACTTGAAACGTATAAAATATAGAAATGCCATTTTCTTTTTAAGCGGTATATTCGACAAACTTGGTTATTTTACTTATTATTCCTTTAATTTTGGTGCTGAAAGACGATCCAGTAAAAGATGCCGACAAAAAACCGTATTACTTTGTCATAAATTACGATTTGATGATTCCGGCAAAAAATGTGTTTTTAACGAAATATTTGTTTTTCATAGCTTACGAGATATTTTATTTCACTCACATAAATTTAACTTATAGCACCAATTTTTCATTGGTCCAGCATACTTACATCAAATTATCAATAGTCCAGTAATAACAAACATTATTTAATTTGTTTCGATCCGTTGAAAGTAATAAAAAATCATAATTCAATACTTCTTTACACGTCTGAAGTTTCAGTTTATTAAACATCGGAAAATTAGACAATCATTACATTAATCGGTCGAAAAAGGATAAAGTTAAATATGATATGCGCGATTGTATCAAAAAGCATCAACAGACCCTTGAGTGAGTAAATTTATGAATTAGTAATACAAGATTAATTTGATTTTTCGAGCATAATACTTTGATTAATTGCTTGAAAGGTTTGCGTTGCTTGTCAGCGAATGGATAAGAGTCTTAGTCCTTGTTGGTATCTCAGCAAATATATGTGGAATGTGTTTGTCATTATATTTCGTAAGAAAACATTTATGAATTTCATAATTCATAATAAAATATACATTTTTTCATAGAAACACAATTTTTAGATTAAATGCAATTTACATCAACCAAAAAATATTGCAAAATCATTTAACTTGATATTTGGAACTCTTTGTGTGATGTTATTGGTTTGCCATTTTGGAGAACGTTTATTAACCCATAGTTTGAACGTTAAAAATGCTTGGTATGTATAAATGAAACTTATTATAATAAAATGTATGTGAGACGTTTACAACAGGTATTTAGTGAATATAATTAATCGATTGAATTTATGATTGTGAAAATCTCAGTTATAATTCATCATGGATTAAGTGGTCCACGGAAATTCAGAAAATGTTAAATATCATTCAATGTCGTTCTAATATACCGTGTGAATTGAGCGCCTACGGATTGATGAATCTTTCTATAGAATATTTTGTTAAGGTTGAAAATTTATTCTTTAGTAATATATCTTATTTTTATACTTAAACTTGAATTTTTATATTTAAAAATAAAATTTCTAAAACATTATTTTATAATATCAGATGTTGCATACGGCAGTTTCACTATTTACAATGATGTGGACATTAAGAACGAAATCATCTTAACGTTTGATTTTACTTTCTTGAATGTGAAGGAAGTTCCAAACGTCTTCTAAATTAACGAATTCGAGATCAGAAAAAAAATGTACGAACTTCAGTTTTTTTGTACAATATTTGTAAAAAAATGACAAAAAATGTAAAATTAAGTGAAATATAATTATTAGAAGATTTTGTGCTATTTTTCAAGGTTTTTAGTTAAATCAGACAAAGTGACAACGAATTTCACTCAAAATTTTTCTAAATTTGAATTCGTTGTTAAAAAAACATTTGGAACTTTATTACATTTTCTTAATTGGTATCTCATATCTCATAAAAAGGCTAATTTAGTAATAATTTATAAATTGTAATTATTTAACGTTGTTTAAAGGACAAATATATTTTTACGGAAATAAATGTTGTAATACTTATGACATTTTTAGTATTGAAAGTAAGAATGATTTGAAATGTTTGATTTCACTTTATTTTAATGTATCTTGATTCTTTTTCACCAAAAACTGTATAATCAATAAGTCTTTGAAAATACTTCATTTTCTAGTGCGATTTAGAATCTTATTTTAAATTTCATGAAAACGTTAGCGTATATTTTAAACCTAGTTTTAATCGATAAATGCAACTAATTATAAAACTCTTCCGTATCAAAAGACGTTATTGGTATTAAAAGAAGAAAATTTTTGCGCAGAGATTAGTCTAGCAAAAGATTCAAAATAGTTAAACATTTTTTTTTTTTTTTTTTTGGTATTTTAAAATCACAGTTTAGTTGAATTGGCAAACTTTTAATAAAATAAATTGATAATCACCCTTGTTAATTTAAATTAAAAAAAATCTCAACCCCACAAAACCTCCCACCATACTGTATGCGGCCTTCTTCTTGAAAAAAAA
>JABFOV010002032.1:0-21724 GCA_022817685.1 Aradophagus sp. ZL-2020 | reverse complement strand
CTTTTTACACTGTAGTCTTCGATGAATTTTGTAGACATTACAGTCTCCGATTGGAGTATCGTATTGTAAAAATCACATTATTAATTCAAAGTACAAAAATCTCTAGAAAGGAAGTCTCGCAAATACAGAACATTTCATTTTTCAACATACGTATGTTTTTGAGCCATTTTGTGCCTCGAGAAAATGTTTACCAACAATTTGTTATGTCATTCCGTGCAGCTTATCTTGGCAAAATAATCCGTCGGTTATTAAACTGTTACAGTGCTTTATTCGATACGAAACTGTCGGCTGCAAGCGAGAAAAGTCTCGACGGTTGTTAACGATCAGAGGTAGCAAGTTTGACCGTATTAACCGTTCGTCCGGTCGGAGGATTTCGCCTAAGTTACCAACTCGAAAGTCCACGCAGGCGACGTTAAGTTGCCGTTGCCATTACTATTGATGTGATTGCAACTGTGATTATTATCGCAGCACAAGTGATCACTGTGGTCGTCGGTTAATTGAATTAGTTGGACAATATTATTCTTTAGCAATGTTTGCCGGTCGAAGCGGCACGTGGTTTCATTTTGACTGCTATCCACCATGAATTTCTTCATAGCAAAGTCGGTTGCTGCAACTACGATTCCGGATAGCAAATTTCACGATGTTTGGATTGCAACCAAGCATATGAATCTTATTCAACATTTTCGTGTACAATTTGTATGAGATTGAGACAACTATTTCGTGTGTATTTTGTGAATTTATTGTATCGTGTACAATAAATACTCGAGTGGTTTCAGGCCTAGGGCCAAGAAATAAATCAAATCATAAATCACAAGTCGAGTTATCTGAACGTCACGGCATCATTTTTTACCGCTGACCTTGATTTTATTTTCAAGCGTATTTTCAAAAAATGCGCGACACATTCGGCTCGATTTTTGCTCTCAACTCGTGACTGACGCGCATTACCGCGACTCCACCCGAGAATAACTACACGGAGTTTATCGATCAAACCGAATGATAAAGTTGTGGCTTTTCACTTTTCGCAGATAAAACTTTTCGCAAGTTTTAATCATTTCCTCCTTGCGCTTACACCCGAATCTTGCTCGACTTGCTTCCAAATGATCATCGCTCTTCGCCTTCAGATTATTCGATATTTCGCAAACTTAATATGTAAATAATTCGCGACGCCTTTGGCATAGTAAAGGACAGCGAGGCAAAAGTAGCGTTTTATCAATTTTTCGACATTTATGATACTTTGAAAGCACAAATAAATTAAAAGGAAAAAAAAAGTCAACTACCGATCCGTTACGTGCGCTTTAAAAAATGACTTTAAAATTTAATCGTGTTTTCGGAGTGCATGAGAAGGAAAATAAAACCAAATGGCAGTTTTAAGAGGCATCTGCAAAATTCAAGTCCTTGCATTAATTTCAAAGCAAGCATTGTTATTGTAATTTATTTTTAGCAGCTTTAATGCTTGAAAATAAAGTGGTCTGTTGGACCGGAACAATTTTTCAAAGAGCGTAACTTTATATTACTTCGTCATAGGAAGTTACTGTAAATACGCAGATATTTGTAATCATCATTTCCGTAGACGCGCGTATGTTGTCTCATAAATAGTCACATTGAATTGGCGCGTTGGATAATGAAAAGCGCGCTTGCCGGCGCGGGTATTTTCAGTGGTGCGCCGAAGACGAAAAAGGGCGCGAGTTACGAGTCTGTTTTGGTGGTTGCGCCAATGTATAAGTCATTAGGGCAAGGTGTTTGTAGCAGATTTGACAAATGCCGCTGCGGTCGCGGTAAATTGCGGTCGGTTCGCAAATTTATGTAAAATTTCGACTCGGCTGAAATGCCTTTTCGAGTCGTGCTCGGAATGCGGACGATTTGATAACAATGTACACACCGCCGGCGGAAATATGTCGAGTATCACGGCCTTTTCTCGTTGGCCAGTTTTATTGACTTTCTGACGATCGGAAAACGAATGTAAGAGTGAGTTATTACTCGCAGTAACGGGCATGAAAAGAGAGACAGAAAAAAAAGGTACGTCGCGCCAAAACCGCGCTCTTTCCCTTTCTTTTTCGCGTATTCGCAAACAAGATTGTAAGTTTGCATTAATAAAACAAATTTAAAACTGAAATATTTGGAGATTGAAAATTTACAGGAGCAATGGTGTTGGCAGCACTGAACCCCCCTCCCCCCACCCTTTGCGGTGCCTCGCACCTTATAACCGCAAAACACGCTCAACGTGGACTTGCGCCAAAATTTACGGCGACGGAAATGATGTTTATGGTCAAGAAGGTGGCCCGCTCGCAATAGTTATTACATTGGAAAGTTAATAATCCATTTTTCAAGCAATGAAAAAGTTATTATTTTTCCGTCGTGCATCGCGGGAGACGCGACGATAGGAGCGAAAGAATTACCATGTTTACGGTAGCGTTGCCGTGAACTCTGCGTAACAAGTGAAATCAATTTTTCGTTCGGCACGACCATGAAATCAGTTTTCCCATCAATATGAAATACGTTTGCTGTACATTGTCGTTGATTGTTTTACCGTAAAATGTAATCAATACTAACAGCAATACGACAGAAAATTTATAAGTATACCAGCGAAACTTTACTCTACGAAAAAAAGTCTCTCGTTTTGAGACATTTTTTATGTCTCGTGACCTTGGGTTCCAAGACATTTGACAACGTTTCGTTAAATTTCATTGAACCTTTCTTTACGAACAAACATTGAAACGTTGAAATACGTAAAAATGTCTCAAAACGTGACACCCGCTTTTACAGAGATAGCCAATTCTATACCGCGAGATAAGATTTCAATCTTATTTGCTTGTTTGAGCGAAAATCGCCTATCGGTGATTGAAAAGTACAGTCAAAGGATTAGTGATTGAAGTTGATTTGGAGGCGGAAATCGGCGACGTTGGAAAGTTGGACGCCAAGTCATCGGAATGCCGTATGAATCATCGAGCCACGCGCTCGGCGCATCGACCGCGATGAATTCAATTTGATCGGCCACCCTCGGTTCTTCGTATAAACAATTCACTGCATTATCGTGTTCCACTAACAACAGCTGTCCAGCCTTATGCGCCATTACGGATTCACCCTCTTAAGGTATCCACTTCATTTTGTTAATCCTTTTTTCGCAATCCCTTATGAATATTAACGCGTAAATACACTTGCCGACATTTCCGCCGGCTCGTTTTCCTCTTCGCCCATCTTCATGCTTCGCTTAATCCCACGACCGACTGGACGCTGCTGCAATTGAGCGTTGTGCAAATTCGTCGCTCGGCAAAAAAAGGGAAGGAATCGGGACGAGGAAGTCAAAGAAAAGAAATAAATAAGAAAAAAATGTAAATTAAGTGAAACGATGAGGAAAGCGGAGGAAAATGTTACGAGAGGCGATCTGGCTGTCGTTAGGTTGTTATAAAAGTATTAACTCTTACTTCTTTGATCGCGCGACGCGAAATGTAAAAGATATCGATCGTCCCGGCGAGTAGCCGTGATGTCAGCAATCGAAGCGAATGAAATAATTAAAAGACGGAGGATTAAGGCAATATCTGGGCCGGCGAGGCGGAGTCGTTGATATCATAATAAGGGGAAATTGTTTTATTGAATCCACTTGCTTCGAACGAACGGCCGATTCGAGGTATCAACGGCTCGGTCGTTTTCTTCTGCCTCGTTCGCCCGTGCGCTCCTTTATTGCTTATTTATCTTTGAATTCCACTTGTTTTTCCGTTGATTCGTCCGTTTGCCTGCCGTTGTTTTTCGCTTTTCGTTCGCGTCGGCAACGTTGTCGGACGAAAAATTGATGTCTTTTGCCGGGGCCGAAGTCACGTGCTTCGCGCCGTTCGTTTTCCCGGGCGATCGGAAAACAAACGAAAAAGGGGGGGGGGGGAAACGACAATGACAAAAATTAATTCACCGACGGCGCCCGCGCTCCCGATCAATCCCGGCCGGCGGTTTTTGCATTTTTCCCCGAACGCTCGATTCCCGACTGCGCTCCGAATTAAAACAGCCGACTAATTCGAAATCGCACGGCCGGGCTGCAATGTCAGAATCAGCGAGGAGAGTCGGCTGAAACAATAATGAACGCCGAATTGCGGGAATAACAAAAATTCGACCGGCCGGTCGAATCGGTTTATTTGATTAATTGCACGGATTGCGGCTCCGAAGGTTTATTGACCTAATGGTGGCTTGGCCTTTTGTTTATGCATCAAACACTGTGCCTTTTATAACGTTTCCAAGTGCTTCTCGTCAATATTTTCGCCGTTTTCTTCCAATGTTATTGATACATCGATTGATCTTATTAATACGTAGATTTAGACTTTACACGGGACAAGTCTGTGTTGAACCAAAAAATACTCAACGTTAAATACACATTGACAATGATGTTAGAATTTGAACTTTGCGAGCGAAGCAAAAATGCAAAATATCACACGCAGTCTTTTGATTATGTTGATAAAAAGAAAACGTTGGGAACTTCTTGCACGCGACTTTTGTGTATTGGACTGTCAAATGAAAAATATTTACATGTACAATTCGTAAAATTTCTGTCTCCATGAACATTCTCCCCAGTTATACTACTTTTTTCTTCATTTCGCAACCTTCTCTGACATCGTTATTCAAAAATATCAGCACTCGATTGTGACCAATTATTTTACAAATAACTTTTATTCGCAATTCAAATTTCACGATCGCGCGGCGGTTTTTATTGCGAGGGACGTTGAATAATTTTGCAATTTTTTTTAACGCCGAACAAAATTGAATTTCAAAAACGAACGAAATTGAATGAAATGAATGGAAAGGAATAAAAGATGCTGCACCGCGGCAACGATACAAAGTATATTTTTAATGCCTACTGCTTTTTATATGATTCTCATGAATGTCAAGTGTAAATTACTAAGGTGAGCAAAGACGAGCGTTGTAAAGGTTTGGAATTTTCGTGCCGAATAATTTACCGTAAATTAATTAAATCCAAAGGAACGTTTGAAAACGAATAATCAAGTGAGATGATTCGTAGCGAAGGAAATTAAAGTTAAAAAAGCGCATAAAATGTTCCGCAGACACGATTACTCCTGCGTTCGAGCTCACTCAAAACTTTGCAAGGCAATAAAAAATATTGAAACTCGTCCTCGCATTTTTGCCATCAGCGACGTGCTTTTGTTAAACGGAATTATTGAAAACTATTAAAATCCAATTCAAATCTAATAGTTTTGAAGCACACTTTCGCCTTGATATAATTGTATTAGGGAACTCAAGAGTTTCGATGTTAATTCTGCAACAAATTTGTCTTTCTTGACAAGACGTCGACGATGCAACGAAACATAGTAATTTTTCATCTCATATACATATATTTTTTTTTTTAAATTCTTCACATTAGTTCGATGAAGTAGAACACTGACGAAACGAAAATCCAAGCGATGGGTTTTTAATCACACGTTTATGCGCGATTCAACTGATTTTAAGTGAGCGCCTCCACGTGACAAAAAAGCAAATGGGAACGCCAGCTCGACAAAGTAAATAGTCGAGTAAGCTTGAAAGTCGTCCGACCCGTTGGAACAAGTTTCGCCGCGGCGGGAAAACTTATCCGCGTAAATATCGCCGCAGCAGTTTTCGCATCAACATGAACGATTGATTCGCTGGGCGTCTTGCGGCGCGATTGGCTCATAAAGTCGTTGAAAAATGATATCCAATTATTTTTGCCGACGACCCTGTTATTTAACCGACGTTACAGCTTTGTTTACGCGACCGTGTTTTGCGCTCGCTTCGCGCCTCGTCGATAACTCGTCCTTAAGCAGCAGCATCGTCCAAAATCTCACTTCACTATGTTTCGTTGCAAATCAACGTTCCCGACCGCCCGCCGTTGCGCCACGTATTTATTATCGCGTCGCAGAAAAAAACGCGTCTATCGAACGTTGCCGCGATTAATCCGATCGAAAGATGAAAAACGAACGACAACTCGGCCTCGCCAAGTACTTTTTGCGACGCGAAATTGAATTTCAAGTGGTGCGAAATTTCCATTCTACGTGATATATATATATATATATATAAGTCAGAAGACGTGTAGAATGTTTACCGCGTTGAACAATCTTTATTGGTTTGTGCATGCACGTATAAATTGCTGCACACGTGGGCCAACTTGGTCCGACACTTTCGCACAAAAAAGTATGACTCGCATATGCAACGTATACGTCACGCGGAAATGGCATAGATGTCACATACGGTTGGTGAAACATGTATGCTCCGTATATGCTACCATAAACGTAACTCATATTTTGTATAATAAATGCATCATGTATTTTTTGCATGTACACCATAGCCGTGGCACGCATTGCACTTTTTACAATATTCCCATTATATAACGCGAATGTCTAGCATATATTATATACGGTTGCCAATTGTTGCCTGGGTGGCTTCATTTTACATGAAAATAAATCCAACGACAAAACGTCAAAAAGATCGCTCAAGTCAAGTGCAGTGGCTGAGTGATTTCGTATAGAACGTGTCCCCTATGTAATTTTATACGCTGCGTATACGGTGCAATATTTCTCTCGGTGCACTGAACAAACTCGCTACGATTTGACGGACGCAGGCGCAAAAAAATCGTGTTTGTGCGCTTTGCGTTACAGAACGTTACAAACCGAGAACAACGCTGTTTTCAACCGTTGTTATGGATTGAAACAAAGCGGCGATTTCACTCGAGCGAAGAATAAAGCCTCGGCGTGGATTAATCCCACGATATTCTTTGCTCCGCGAGCTTTGACAAATATTACGTATGAATCTTTGGCGCGAAACAAGAAACCGTGGCGCGGCTGACTTTTGCCATTTTCCCTTCGTCCTCTGAGCGCGCTGCCAGTTTACAATCGTGCTGGCGTTTTAGTTTTAACCGTACTGGATTCCAAGGTCGTTAATTATGTTGTAATACACTGAGAAAAAAAAGAAAGTAAAAATTACAATCTTTCTAACAGTTTGAGGACGTAAGTCTTTTAACATGAAAACTACTATCAAAGAATAATAAAAACTGTAACTTGTCTACATTATTCCGTCATTTTAAGATGAGATTATTTTTATTTTTGATAGTAGTTTTCATGTTAAAAGACTTATGTCCTCGAACTCTTAGAAAGATTGTAATTTTTACATTCTTTTTTTTCTCAGTGTAAGATTTTAATCTCGTTTGTTTTATACGTCCGTGATGTTATTGGAAATTAAATAGTTATTACTTGTAATGCAGCTTAAATAGAAATATTGAAAAAGAGAAAGGAATTTGTATTGAGGAAAATATTTGCTTGAATGAACGTAATTACTGAATGATATGCACGGATATAGAAAATCGTTTTCGACACTAGTAATTTGGCAATTATAACTAAAGGAATTTCACAAATATGATTGAATCGAGTCAAATTTATTTTGTTAGCGTATAACAAATTAATTACATTTTTAGTTATTTTATTAAATTGTTTTCTTTTTACAAATGAAGACGAATTGAAATTATTCGAAAACGTTTGAGTTACTTTCAAACGAGCTCCTTTGACTTGGCGCATGCGTACGCGCCGGCGTACCTTTTGAGCGTCGAGTTAAATTGTAATCGAGTTGTTTGCTTACCTTTATTTGCGCGCCAAGTTTGTTTATTCGTCATGTATAATAATCACTTGAAAATAAACAATCGCGAGACGCAATTTAATTTTAAAGTTTTCCCTCATGCTGTAATTTCGCGCTAAATTCATTTTCGAAATGTGTTATTCGGGGTTAATTGTGTCATTTATATACGCAGAAAGTAGCGCCGGGTTTTGTTTGCACTCGCGCGATACGCGCCGTGTAATTTCCGAAGCTTATCAAATTCAATTGAATAACGCGCACATTCAAATAATTATTGGCGCAAGTTGGCCGTTTTCATTCATTAAAGGCTAAAATTGGGTGTGAAACCACGTTTCGTACAAAGTTTGTTTTTAAATAATTAGCATTTCGTACACCGAAAACATGCAGCATAAAATATTACTAGATGCCATAACGGTGAGATTTTTTTTGTCAAAAAATAGAAATTTCATTACTACATAAAGAAAAATGAAAGGTGAAAATTACTACTATTTGAGCAAAGTCCACGTTTTCTTATTAAACTACTCTGAAAAAAAACCATTCCAAGATTGCTATGTTTCTTATTAATATTATTTTTTTACTACAGTTTACATGAAAAGTTTACATGTATAAATAAGTCGTCAATTTTTAGGCAAATTGTAGTAAATTAAAAAAAAACTTTTCAAACATTTTTAATGCGAAATACCGTGATTCTCGAAACGACTTTTCTCTCAATGAAGTACTTTTCTTCTATTTTTGTTCTCAGTACAAACATAATAAAATCCACTTGACATTAAATTTTATACTTTTCACAACAAATCTTACCGTTCTCGGCGTATCGTCACTTTGAGGCGATACGTTGCAAGAGGAGGGGGAAAAGGGAAAATCAACTGCCAATCGCCTGTCGTTTCAGCTTAATTTACAAACAAACCTCGCGAAAACGGTCGAAGCGTATTTTGTTAGGAAAAACATTGGTTGTGCCGTATAAACAATCGGCCGTAAAAGCCACAATGGAGAAATAGAATCGAGCGAGACAGGGCAATCAACGTCAATCCTATTAAGCGGAATTGGTCATGACACATCGCTAACCGTAATCTAAGGAAGAGTTGTTATTCGCGAAACGTGGAATTAGAGGGGGCACTGGCGTCGCATCGCCCGTTCGAATCGCAGATATCGTCGGATCGCTCGAGTTTCTTTGAAAGCTCCCGAGCGCTGCTTTACGTCAACTGTCACGGAACTTAATCTAGCTTAAGTTCGAAGCTCCGCAAGCGCCCGACCCCGAGAATGCCACTAAATGCGCGACGCCTCTATTTCTTTCGTTTCTCATCAAGCATTGCGAATCTTCACACGCGACGGAGAAAGTGTCTCGCCGAAACACGCATTTCGTCAGGCTTAACCGATTAATGATTATATATATATATATATTAACATTGAAACACTTTGATGCGACATTCGATACAAATACACTTGACTTGGAATTGCAAATATTTCATCACCGTTACGCTGAATAAGTACGCTTTTTTATCACTTAACTTGCGCGCGTGTGAATAAGCGACTTCGTTAGTAATGATACTTCATTTGAAATTCATCGCATTTTGATGGGTGGGGAAGGGGGCAAGAACAGAAAGAAAAAAAGAAAAAAAAGGAGAGACGGGATAAAAGAAGAAGTGAAAAGGACAAGTCGGAATTAAAGCTGCTGAAATTAAAGATCTTCCAGGTGACATTCGCACAAGCCGCACAATTCCTTTGCCGTGAATCCTCTCTTCCACTTTTGATCTCGCGGCGTGTTTTGCGCCAGTGCAAATTGAGCATTGCATTAATTTGAAAGCGGAAGCAATGCTCTTTGCTTTGTGCGAAAGTCGGTTTTGTTGTATCCGCGAAAGAATGGCTTTTGGTATTTAGAATCTCATACTTTACCGACCAAATTGACGACGCTTGCTGAAGGCAAAACAGAAAGTGTTGTTTCAAGTACCCCCCCCCCCCTCTCTCGCCCCCTCACGCCCCACTTCTGTATCCTCATCCCTCACTTCCGTTATTTCGAAGCATTTCATTTTGCAATTTCAAGTTGAGCACATCGGTTACTTTCAACCACTTTGCCTCATTTCAAATCATTTATCTTTTATATCACGGAGAAGGGGAATGAAAAGGAGCAAGAAAAACAAAATGAAAATATTACTAAATCAGAAGTAGTACCCAAGTAAAAGGTGACATGGTCCGCATATACATGTGGTTTATATAGCTCATATATAACTGGGCACATGTATCGTATATATGTTATATATATACTGCGACATATGCCGTATATATGCGGTATGTATATTTTATTTGGGTTATACACACTGAGACAAGAAAATTGTGAGCTATTAATTGAATAACTCATTAATAAAACTTGTATCATTTAAATAGTAATTTTACCCTGAATTTTTACCTCGTGGTTTTTTCACTGAATAAATAAGATAATCTAACTCGCTTTTGGTTTTTTTTGTTACAGGTAAGTCCAAGAGAACTATTTGGGCCGAGAATGTACGCTGATGCCCGTATGTAAAGTATTGTGTATTTTACCAGCATTTTTCTGTAATGCATGTATTTTTCATTCGGCGAATATGTATACATGCATGCGTCGAATCGGTTAAAGGTGCATCGATCTGTAAGTCTCGCTACGGATTCGATTTACTTTACGCGAATGCGGCCTCATTTTTTTCGCGACTCTTCAATTATTCACGAGGCACAAAATCGTGAAGCAATTGCAAAAATAACGAACCCAAGCGCCTTTGCTCGGGAGATGATTTCAATAATTCGCCAATCGTAACTGCAGCTCGAAAAAGAATATAATGACATTAAAAACGATACCTTGCGCGATAGAATAACTATTTGTAGCTTTGCGTTGCGGACAATTATCAATTGACTTGTAAACTCTTTATTGCAATCAGCTTGTTTTATGCAGTACAGAAAAAAGCTACTTTCTGCACCTTACGCTATAATTTAATTTTAATTTTAATATTTTTTAATATTTTTTAATTTGATAATTGACCAATTAAGTATGCAGCTGAATCAATTAAATTTTCGTTCATTCAACCAGACAGATTTTTCGAATTATTGAATAATATGTATGAAAATATTTTCTCTGCGCAGTCGAATAATTTAGTTAAATCTTTTTTCTCAATGTAAACTTTTGTTTCCTTTTTCGCATTCGTTTTCGATGGTTGAATTGTTACGATAAAAAAATTAAAAGCAAGTTTGTTTCGATGAAGGCTTTTCGTATTGCCGAACACAAAAGATTTTAGCTCGAAATTGAGCCGTTTTGTTTGAATCGCGTATTCTTGGATTACTTGCTTCAACTGTTGCAACGTTCTTTAATTAATAGGCTTTGCAGTGTACGAATAAAGTCATTATAAAATTTTTTGCCAATTAGCAAATGTACCCCATTTTTTTGTTTTTTATTTATTTTTTTTGTCTTTTGTTATTTACGTGACTATTGTTTGAAAGGATTAATGAATTAAATTTGATAATAAACAAAGAAGTTTTCTGGACGCTGATTTGGCAAGAAACATTTTTTTACCATTGTTTTGTTTCTGAAAACAAATATTATACGCACACAAATTATATGTTTCAAAATTGTTTTTGTTGAACAAATGTCTTAAGACATTTTTTGCGTGTGTTTAAGTTACTGAAGGTAAATAGTAAAGTGAAAAAAATTTCAATTAATTTCTTTAGAAGTTACAAAAGATAAAGAAGTAAAATATTATGTTAGTTAATGTTTCACTGTATTTTATTCGGCAGTAACTTGAATGACGTTGTAATTAAAAAGTGTGCATCACTTTAACTTGACGAGAAATATAATGAAGTTTTTCTTTTGATTATGTCACATTTAATTCAATTAATTTATCACGAAAAGAATTCGTGGATGCGAAACAGACCGAGAGGTAGAATAACGTGAACGAATTCATTTTGAAACGTGGATTTCCACGTGGTCGTTTGCTTAAAACGAATTTTGTAACATTTACACTGAAGAACGTTTCGTGCAACAAACGTGTTACTTATCCGGCGTGTAACAGTGGCAATACTTTTCCTTTTTCTCGTCTTTATTGTTGATCTGTCGAGTTATTTTCTTTTTTACTTTCCCTGTTGTTCTTTTTTTTTTATGCCCCAGCGTCCGGCAAAACACACGGCACATAGCAACCGAATGAAAATCATTGATCGAATAACGAAGCTTCATTCGGCGCAGCTGCTCCGAAATGCCAAGGCCGTAAATTCGCAACGAAAGAAACGAAAATACCGCGTCGCGAGCGCGTCTCACAGCCGATCGATCGTTCGGCTGTTCATCCCGTGATTTGCCGGCGGGTTTGTTGTTTAGACTTTTTTTTTCATATCGCGTCGTTTCGGGTGGCGGTAAAAACTAACCCCCGTCCATCCGGTCATTCGACGAAATACAATTTTAATGAAATGACACATTTTATTTTCACGATCTTCAAAATATCCTGTGGTAACGATTGGAATCGAGCTTTTTGCACTCTTAAAAAAATTAATCATTTTGAGATTATATTTCAGTAGATATATAATTTTAATGTTCTTCTCTACGTTTCGTCTATCTTTTTCCATGTTTCTAGTCTTCCAATTGTTGAATTTTTATACCCAATTTATTTCTTGTAAAAAAAATTGTAACTTTTTTTTTTTAAGTAAAAAAAAGTACAGCTCCATAATTTCGAATTGTTAAAACGAAAAGATAATAAAGCGTTTAATCAAGTTCTGTATTCAAATCTTTAAGAATACGGGTGGATTTGGAGATGAGATGAAAAACAGTTGATCAGAGTATCTTCACATCGCAAAATGGATTTCATTGTGGATTAGCATTGCGATGAAGTTTAAAAGCTAAACTACACTGTGGAATTCATTTCAGCTGCTTGTGCCGCGGCAAGTAATTTCATTTGCGTTACTCTGAATTCTACGCACAGCCTGACATTTAATATTGAACACACTCTACATTCTAATGTAGTTGAATTTCGTTAATTAACTCACAATACATTTTACGTCCTAACTACTTATTCGACTCATCCGGATTTCTAAGAACGCCTTGACATTACACTCGATCTGTTTCATGTCGCTTTACAGTGAATTGACGCGAGGGTTCTTCAACAAAGAGCTTTCTATTATTTGTATTTATTTCAAATGTTTAAAATAACAGGGCCTTGAACAAAAAAAAAATTACCTTTTCAGTAGTAACACGATATAATTTTTTAAAATTAATTTCGTCTGATTACTTGTGATTAAATTTCTTTTTATTTTCAATATTAAACGTATTTAAATTGAATTTAATTACACCAATTCAGATTAACTGTTACTATGTCGATTATTTATCTTTGAACATTATATTGACAAATTGAATCGATGTATTGTCTAACAAAAGTAAATAATTGATAATTCAACATTGAGTCTGTTTTAGTAAAATTAAATTCAAATAACATACATCGATCAGTAATAAATTTTAAATTGTAAAAATTTGAATTGAATTTAAACGAAAAAAGTTTTAAAATCAATTTTAAACATATTTTTCTGAACATATTTTCCAGTCGAGAATGCTTTCTATATTTGTTGATTTTTTTTTTTCCAATATAAACTCAGTTTACAAACAAAAGACTGCATTGGTAACATTGGTATGTAAGACACTGTCTTGACTGCAAGTCGTTCGTTTCAATTCATTGTCGATACAAAGATCGAAGATAGTCTGCTCAAATGAAACAGATGGAGTAAATTTTTATGTCGTAATTTTGACAAAACTGTCGAGAGCATCTGCCGTACTTTGAAATTCTTAGCCACTCGTGCAATTAAGTCGCCCGTTTGAGCGTTAATCAATGTTAACGCCACTGCGCGAGTCAAGTTTATTCGACCGGACACACCGGGTCGAACTTGAGACTTGAGTTTCGCGTTTCATGGCTCATCTCATGCTACGAGATTGACGTCAACTTACGATGAGTTGATCATTGTTATCGCTTGAATTGCAAGTGAACCGAAGCTACATGCAGAAAAATCATTTCTATATGTTTCATTAAAGTTTTCGGTCGCTAAAACAAAATCGTAGTATATCATAAACAAAGGTCACAAATTTTTTTCTAATAATACCAAATCATTGGGAAAATCACCCACGACTTTGGTAATTTTGAAAAACACATTTCCTTATTGAGTTTATTGCTGAGATACATCAATTTATGAAAACAATTTCAAAATTGAGCTGTTAATTGTTATATATTTAAAAAATAAATCCAGCAATTCTTTGAAGTCAGATGAATTGCTGGATCCATTTTGGAAATAAATAACAATCTATCTTGCAGTAACTAGAATCAAATTTCTAAAGAAAAGGTTGTGAACAATCATATTAATAAGAACGAATTTGGTTTTATATATATCGGTTGTAGATAACTTTGGTCTTTTCTGAATACAAAAAAAGTCATTCTATCAGATAGTAAAGTTCGATCAGGCCCAAGTTCCTAGCTCACAATCTAGAAATTGTTGACGGCTTTGTTTGAAAAGAGAAATGCAATAATATGTCTTTTTTTCTGACGTGCAAATAATGGCGCCGAACAAACGAAGCACCAATTATCGCGTTATTTTGAAATTTTTCAACGCAATGCGCGTGTTTAAAAACAAATCGTTTAAAAGGATATTACACATTGGTAGCCAAGTCTGAAGCTGAAATTCATTATGCGCGCCCTATTTTAAATACATCAACTGGCACGGCCCTCGAAGAGTTGGACTGTTAATTTGCTCATGATAATGCGTACATGTAATTGTTGATTTTCGAAACTAATTAACCGATTAATCATAACCGAATGAACCGGAACACATGATTTATTCGTCGAAATTGACGGGCCTTCATATTTTCCGAAAGTTGTTGATCTGTTGATTTTAAAGCGTTGCTGGAATTACGAATGGATTATTAAATTTGATCCTGTGTTTGCCAAACTATCGTTTAATTATTACCGTTATTACGTCTCTGTAACAGCAGACTCCGAGGATTACCGTCATTCCTAAAACCGGACCAATTACTTCACGTCGTATTCGGATTACACGTTACGTAAAACGTTATGAAAATTTAGATTTAGTAGACTTTCTGAAGGCATTTTGTCAATTTGATCATTAATTTGGTTTCACCTTACGACGATCAAACCTCTCGAAGCATCTTATCCAAAATTTCGTTCGACTCTCCAATTGAAAATTTATTACCGTCTTTTATCGAATTTGCATATAAAAATTAATACGTGGCTGGTGTTGTGCTTGAATTGAAATATTATTTGATTAATTGTCTGGCAAATAATTAAATACCAACCATACGATATTGCACGGAAAAAAATAATTTGACGTAAATAGCAATACATGTATGACAATTTAAATTTTGTAACCTTATAAAGAAAATAGTGGAAATATTGCAAGTTGATTACTTTAGTTCAGCTATAGACGTTTTTCAAGACCATTTGGTAACACCAAATAATCTTTCTGAATGGAGTTGCAAACGATTTTGAAAAATTAACAATACAGATGGTGCTGTTACTCATTTAGCTACTGTCAAACTTGTATTGGCCTCGTTACTATACTGTGTTTAATTGTTCCCGAGTTGCCATACTGTATATGAAATCTTAACATAATTCTAGTAGTGATCACCATTTATTTTTTTCCGTGTGTATACTATTACCCGAGAGTTGGAAATTCAAAAAAGAAACTTCAATCAAAGAAAATGTCCCAATATTGAATTACCTTTGCGATATAAATTTTGTAAAATTGTGTGCTTAATTGCTTCTGCGCTGAAAATTGAACGAAGAGAATCCTTTGTGTGTCTAAAACATTCATTAACTAATGCGATTGCATGTACATACGATAGAAGGATGTTTCGAAGGACGAGAAGGAGCGAGTAAGCAAAGGTCGGCGAATAATGGAGTCGCGCGGGCTTTTGGCCGCTTTTCGCCGGCGACTCGAGAATTTCGCGGATGAAAAATATTTTGACGTTCTTGAAGGGGTGAAAAAGAACGGCCCGTAATTCATTCGCCGGGTAACAATTGTAAGGCGAGTCTCCGCGCCGAGAAAAAAGTCGGCAATTGTCGGCGAGGTATAATTAGCGCGCGCACGGCGCCGAGACATTAAAAGTGACTTATGGGCCGCGTGTGTCGCGCATCTGTGTGAAAAAGTCGAACTAATTGCTCGCGTGCGCGCGCGAATGTAAATAGCGCACACGCACGGCGCCACGCGAGGGACCCATACCAATTCAATTATTTCAGCCGCGATTACGATAATTACGACCGCTGCTACAATACGCGACACGATTATTTATTTCTTTCCCTCCCTTTTTTCTTCTCCCGCATCACCGCTTAGTCTCAGTGGCCGTGCCGGGTTAGAAGACAAAGTAAAACCCTTGGAAAAATTCCCTGCTCGCTGAAAAAAAAAAAAAAACAACTATAAATAGTGCTTTTTCGATAAAAATTACCGAACGAACCTAGATGGAAAAAATAATAATATATTACAGAGTAACGCTCAGCAGATCACTGGTTGCAAAGTTCACAATAGACGTTCAAAATACAAAGTGTATAAAGTAAAAAATGTACAAGTCAAGAAATTTTTCAGCTGTTTAGTAAACATTGATGAAAAACCAGCAATATTTAATTTACAGTTCAAAGAAATTACCTTTTTTTTGGTCTTTACAGGTTGTTTCAGTAATTTTTATAAGAGGGATGTAACGCAGGGTTTAAGTTGGTAGCCCGAAGGATTACCAACATAAAAGTTATTCGTACCGAGTTGAGATTTTTCCTATTGAGAAAATAAACATAGTTTGTTTTTAAGTTTTACAAATTTTATTGATCAGGGCCGTATTGATGCCGTGTCTTACAACCGTATCAGAGTCATATCTTATTTCTGATATTTGTACTAGGACCTCTTCTAGGGATAATATTTAAATTATCCCGCGAAAACATTGAAATCTTAATTTCTGTTAATTAACGTCCATTTCCGCGACAAAGCTCAGACAATGATATCTTTATGCAATGATAATAATATATTTGAATGCATTAACGCTTTGTCTACAGGTTGTTCCGGTTATTTTGTCATATGTTCATGTACTTAGGACAACTTTGTTACCAAATTCTTATTTCAAAAGTCATTTGAATTTTGGATGATCACAAATACAGTGACTGCTATGAAAACATTTTCTATTGTATAAGAAGAACAGAACAATGTATGATGAATATTTGAAAAATAGTAGATTTCGCGTCAGGTTTTCAAGTCACAAATTTCGACTCTTCTTTGTACTTCGTTCCCCGCAAGAATTTAGTACCCAAGTCATTGCGAATTAATAATCGCGTCGATTCGTTTCCGCGTTGCCAGATTCGGCGGAGAATTTCAATGAGATACAGTTCGTTCGGCGCATGAAATCATTTTTCGTGTCCAAACAGTCGGTTAATATTATTTAATTGAATTATCGTCGACGTTCTCGTGTGCCGTCGATTTTGCATTATTTATTGTAATTAAAGTTTCTGGATGAAAAATGGTTAAATGTAATTTGATTTTGGAAATTGAATTGCGCAAAATACTGCTCTTAAATTACTCAAAGCGATTGAAATAATTAAAATGATATACGGCGGAATAATGTTTAAATTGGAAATTGAAATTGAAATTTGTGTGCCTCGTTGTAGAAACGAAATCAGGACTATCGCGCGGCACAAATCGGGCCTTATTTTATTCTACATATTCATTTTATCGAAAATGCATATTTATAAGTTTTTACATTGCTAAGCGCGACACGCATTATCGATTTTCAGATACGTGACAAAGAAGGCGACATTATTAATCGAATTATGAAAAATTAGCCTCTGCCGTGCAACGAAATCTCAACTCGAATTTGATATCAAGGTCCACTTGATTAAAAGTGGATAGTCCTGGGGAAGGAAAAAAAGGTTGCGACGATTAGTCGAAAATATGTTTAACAGTTTGCCGGCCGGTAATTGTGCCGTGCCCCTATCTCGCGGCGATAACGCGCCGTCTCGTATTTTCCATAAAATTCACAGCGGCTTGTCAAATTGCGTTCTTGCGCGTACGCCTCTAATCTGAATTGAGATCGCGGACGTCTCGTTCGTTCTCGGCAACATTAATAGCGGAAATCCCGCAATCTGTTTCCGAGGCCGACATGTCCTCTGTCGCGCCAAAATTCACCGACAAAAATGTCACCTGCGTGCTTATCGAAACACCTTCGTTTCGTATGAATCTTTTGGTCATCAAAGCCTGATTAATCACTGTGGTCGAACTATCCGAAACTCCCAAAGATCAATATTCTTTTAAACATGTTTTTCAAACTATTGAAAAAAAAAAAGAAATTATGCCATATTGATGACCGCACGACACAATAAGTTAACTTAATGAACTTGTAATTGACGACCGTACAACTGAATCATGAATTCTCATCTACAATTATACAATGAAGAAAATAACATGGTCAACGATCGTAAAATAGACATATTGAATATAAATGTAAATCAACAAAAATAATATGTGATTTTTATTTTTTTTAAGCTTGAAATACTGTTGAGACTCTAAAATTTATTTACATACATAAATATAAATATTTAATATCAACGTTTTTTGAATTCATACGAACAATTGCATTGTCCATTTGATGGTAATTTAACTCATACAGTCGTTGCTCACGCTACATATAGGTACGTACACAATGTTATTAACTTTTCGATTTTCTTTTGTCGTAAATTTTATTATTGTCATAACACGCGGAAAGAAAGCGAATAACGTAAGAAAATTAAAAGACAGAAAGAGAGTCGCCGTAATGAATGATTGAAACGAAAAGCATTGATTACTCGATTCCGGTCAATAATGGAAAGGGGGAAGAAAGCCGGCGGCGAAACTGTAAGTAAGTCATTTCAATAAACAACCGCAACGCGCAGAAGCTATTTAATGAATTATCGCTTTTTATTATCTTATACCACTTCGCGGCGCGCGCTCGCCGACAAAAGATTTATAACACTTCATACTTCCAATAACAGCCGCGGCGGCGTTGAGCGTGCGCTCAAACTTTTATGAGGCTTTTTTCCTTTGAATGGCAAACATTCTCATTAGCCGTAATTAAATTAACGTCAACGAGACGACCGAGTGGAATTGTTTTGTCCCGATGGACAAGGGCAACAGATGCGAGAGCGCCACCCACACCGAGCCGTTCTTTGCGCAGGTTGGCCGACTTAACGCGCGGAGCACATTTTTTCGCGCCTCATAATTGCGGCCACTTTTGTCCCGACCGCGGCAGCTGCTCATATTTTTGCATCTTTCGCTCGCCACGGCGTCTTGCTAATCGAATTGTATCCGTCCACGAGTGTCTTTGCAAAACATTGGCTGAATCACACAAATTGCAAGTAACGCAAAAAAAGGAAGAAAGGGGAAGAAAAAAAGCACGTTTTTGCGGTGCATGATAAATTTGCGGCCGCAAAACAAAGGACGATTTCGCGCGCAGACAAAGGAACGGGGTCGAAATTGAAATCCCACTTTTCTGACCGCCTCGCGCATGCAGAACACGTGCGCGCGGCGACAGCTCCCCGCGCATATTTATAACGAAAATCCGACAACTTCCTTACGAGCTGGCCATTTTTTAGCAGCTCCCCGTCCCCGCGCCTTAAGTACGTTAAGAAATTGCAACGCCGAGTCAAATCATATCCGCATTTTGCCGGGCGCGCACGTCGCATTTGCGCCAAAGTGTATTTGCACATTTGTAACCGCGGCTCCCCCCCCCCCCCGACTTGCTCCCCTCTTTCGCCTCCGTTTCACCCTATCCCTCCGTCGAATATTTCGTCAAATATTTCAAAAGGACGTTGACATCGTATTTTATTTATTAATTCATAATATATCTCGCAAGTCACGCTTCGCTCAAAGAGGAGTAGATAGTAACGGTTGATAACTTGAATGGTGCAATTGCAATTGTTTTGTCAATTGTTTTGTCTACCATTCAAATAGCAAGTTTTACTACTTTGTTTCTCTCGGTGTGGTAAACGTTACTACGCAGATGGCAAAGTCGTTTTAATATTGATATAGAGTAATTTACCATTTGAACAGTAACTTTTACTATTCAGTTACCACGTGTTTACTTTTTTGCTTATCTCGGTAAAGTTTTCAACTATGCACAAATGCTTAATGCACGTTGCAGCTCATTCATATTTCAAAGTTTCTACAACGTCGGAAATTTCACTGCGAATTAATGCAATCCTAACGTTATCGTTGATCTAAAGAGTTGATACGTTGTTAAAGAGTTGAATTTGTATATTGATCTTACGGTTGATGCATAGGCATGCGCGCTCGGAAACCGGAAGTGGCAAGCCAAAACGCAACAATTTCTCTTTACTTTTCGTATTCCCTTACATTCGCGTTGGCGGAAAAATCATTACCGCCGAGTAGCGACATTTACGTTTACCGCAACGCTCGAAACGCCTACCGTTAAATATCCTGCAAAGTGAAGTGTTAAGTATTGCGCAATTTCGCATTAAACGCCGACGGGTCAACGCGAGTTTTTCCAATTAAATGCACGATTACTCTTCAGCGAATACTTTTTAAAGCTGGCGAAAATTGAAGCACGATATTTCGAAGCGATGAACAAAAGATGTAAGCAGTAATAATTGAATTTGAGAAAAAAGCCAGGCGAGGAGTGAAGATGACGCTGAAAACAATTTAAGTAACTTGTATTTAATAACTAGAGCTTGACTTGAATAATAATGAAAATACGACGAGAGTAATTGAAAGATGTTTACATAATTAAAAAGTTACAAAAGGCGAAAAGAGGTTTTGTTACTCGTTTGACGGTAATGAACATCTTGATTACAATTAATGATTTCGTGTAGTAAGATGTGCCTTAATGTAAGGTTCGTGCAACGTTAAAAATTATCATGAAACATCGGAATTAATTATTTTGTAAAGGATAATATCTATTGCAAAATGTCCGTTTCGGGGATTTACTTTTTTTACGTATGTTTGAAGTTGTAAACATTAAAAGAACACAATACAAATGTAATGAATATTACAAATATTAGAATTGAGAAATAAAAAGTCGTTCGTAGCATTTGATCCCGGTTGCGTTAAATTTAAATATTCAAATTGGTTATACAATCTGCGAAACATGAGAAGAAGCTGTTTTTTCTACTGTTATAAAAAAATAATTAGTTTACTTTCGTGTTGTTTGCCAAATGTGAGTGTGATATGAAAAAAAAAGTTAAAAAAATTGTTAATAGAAATGTAAAGTATAAAACGCAAAAATTCAAACATTGACTGTTTAATGCTTTTTGAAATTACATGTAAAGTTGTTTTGAGCACTTATCGAGAAAATCAGAAAACATGCAAGTGTATGTGTACGTATTTGTGTAAATCGTAAATGTGCATAGAGAAAACTTTATGAAAATCAAATAATATTCATACTTTTATACGAATGCGATAATAATTTGTTTTAATGAAATGATGATATTTTTTAGTTTTAAATGAACTTTTATTTGTTATTATTTAATAATTTCGTTCATTATTCATTATTTGTGTAAAATGCTAAATCCATTTGAAAAAAAGAGAATGATTATCAATACATATATATTTTATATTATTTATACGGAGAAATATAAATACTTAAATTACAATAAATTACAACATCACCATCTCATTCAAATGTGCATGAAGTTTCCAACGTTTTTTTTATCAATAAATTCAAACATTGAAAAAATTCAAATAAGAACATTATCATTTGTTACACAACTCGCAAAATTTTCTTTACAACCATCTATTTCACTTTCTTTGTAAAAAATGTCCTGCAAAATTGAAAAACCAAAATGTTACGTTGTCTTATTTTCTTTCACGTCCAAATGTCATGCATATTTTGCTCAAAAATGTTTCAGTGATTTTCAAAATAAACTAAAAATCACTGTCTTTGTATTCAAACGATTATTTGTTTAAAATCATAAAAAAAAAATAAACAAAAGCATTAACAAAAAACTCGATTCCTTTGTCCAATGAATTTGCAATTAAAATAGGTTGTAAAAAAAAAAAAAAAAAAAAAAAAAAAAAAAAAAAAAAAACCGCATATGACGACGCAGTCTATTATATCCATCATATGAAATTGACAATCAGACGGAGACATGTATAGTCTCGATCTCAGCTATGTGTGTAG
>JABFOV010002031.1:0-21730 GCA_022817685.1 Aradophagus sp. ZL-2020 | reverse complement strand
CAATTATATATATATATATATATATTGTCCTAACTCTCATTGTTATTATTTTAGAATTAGCTGCAGCAACAACAGAGAGTGCTTATGGAGTAATGTCAAGCTTTCGACCATCAAACAGCGCGAAATTGTACGCATCGCCGGAAGACATGAAGACCGTTGGCTACCGTTCTCATTCTCTACCAGCTCATTCAAATCGACCTCACGTCCGGAAATCGCACAGCCTGCGTACACCAAACGGTAACACAACTTTCAAGCCGGTGTGCCAGCAAATGACAGGCGGTGCAACCAACGGTACCGCTAGCAATGGCCCGCAGTCATTGAACAATCAGTACGCGCAACCTCTAAAAACTAGCCGCAGTCATAGTACAGCTGGAATCGTGCGCGAACGTAAGAAGAAGAGCACGATGATCACAAGTACCTCCGCGACCAATCTGTCGACGGCGACCACCAATGGTGACGGAAGCGTTACTCCGGCTCCGCCTATCCCGGAACCGGATTACAGTTTAAGTGAATCAGAAAATGACGACGAGGAGGACTTGACTGATGAAGGAGATGTTTCGGAAATTACGAAGGAACTGGAAAAGGCTGCTGCTCGAGATAAGCTGGAATCGACTAGGGAAACATCCGGCAATTCTAACGCCTCAGCTGGCAGTGGAAGTAGTACTTCGTCTGGATCGGGTTCTTTGCCACACTCATTTAGTGTTGAAGAAATTCAAAATGTCCGTAAACAGTTGAAGGTGAGAAGCATTAAGGTACACACATGAAAAGTTTATAATAATGTATACAAAAGGAGAAATTATAATAGCGTTTCAAAATTCTTGGAATGATAGGTTTTCTTATATTTTACTTAATAGTTAAAAAAACTAAAAATTTCTGTAAGATTATAATTTTAATTATAGTTTGAAAACCTTTTAATAATTTTAATTAACAATCTGATCCTTGTCGTTTTTCATAGGCAGCCATCTGTCTTTACACGCTCTCTATTACGATTTCCACATGATCAATATAGTTTTTATAAATGATTTTCTAACTATTGCAAAATAACTATAATAAAAAAAGCACAATTTAAGTCAATCAAAATTAGTAAAATATTTATTCATACTTTTTCAATAAATTTTATACAACTTCGATGTAAAAATTTGACTGTAAGAATATCATTGAAATCAATTTTTATAGAAACCGTATTCATTCCTTAGCATCAATAGGATTTTAAATTAATTCAAAAAATTATTGATATTAAAAGTTTAATATCATATAATTCAAGAGCGAAAAAACATGATATTTTTAAAATGAAAACCATTTTCATCAATTCATTTTAATTCAATTTTACTTATATGATATCATGCTTATTAATAGTATCAGATGTATACATGAAATATAGTATTTCCACAACATTATTTATTCTATTTGCTAATACATATAATTATAAAAAGACAATCGTGATATATGAGGTCTAGTTATACATATTGATTTTGTCGAAATTTTACAGACTCAACACTCTCTTGTGGAAGACGGCGACAACAGTTCGAGTGGTGTGAGCTCAGATCAAGACGTACCGGTAGGGCCACCTACAGGCTTCGACGACACCCAACGTAATAACGAAGCAAACCAACATGCGCTGTTGCATTCGATAGCCGAGAAGGATGGTTGCGGAAATACCAAGCGAACAAGTTATGGCGGTAGTGGAATGCTGACGCGACACGCGGTAAGCTTGGCACAGTTACCTCCGCCGATAGAGGCCGACGCTGAAGAACAGGGCAGCGACCTCTTCGTACCCCCACCCCCGGAGTTCAATGCCGACGGTTCTTCAACGTCAACGAACGCTGATGAATTAGTGTTCGCGCCACCGCCGCAGTTCTGTGACAACCGACAACAAAACCGTGTTAAAATCATCGGTGCCATTCCCAAGGTTGTAAACAACCAGAACATCAAGCCTCCCACTGGTCGACTGCATAGCCAGTAAGCCAATATGTTAGGCATTCGAAAATTCAAGTAAAATATACAACAAACACAGGGAAGTCAATATTTGTTGTAAACTTCTTTTGGCAGTGTCTCAGAAAGTCCTGCAGACGTTGCTTTTATAGAATCCTTTTTCTAAACAATGTAGGATCAGGGAACAAGTAGCGACCTCTGGATATCGACGCAGACCTTCAAGGTCATACATTTAGCGCTTCTAATGTCGTCGATTCATTTTAACTAGAATTACATCGTCTCAGCGTGATTGCAGTTAGGATCTATGTGTAGATGACGCTCATTTTAAAGAACAACTTCTCTCACTTGACATATCTGTTTAATAGATTTTGGACGTGTTACCCCGCTACTGGCTTTAGTTCCTACTACATAGGAATTTATCGAGTGATATTGAATATGTACTATAAAAATTCAAAATAAAAATCGTGAATTGAGCATTACAGATTTCAAGATGTACGATTAAATTCAAATATTTCAAAACATTGTAAATGTTTCTTACAGTTTTACTGGTTTTATAAAAACATGTATAAAACAATCTTTAATCAACAAAACTTGTATAAATATTTTTGTTCGGTTTCTTTCTTTTATTTATTTATATATTTATTTTTTTTACTTTTCATTAAATTTTATAGTTTAAAATCAAGTATATAATTATTTGGAAAAATTAAATACAGTACGTATTCAATATTAATAAAAAATTATCACACTCTGGGTTGAAACGTTCCAATCAGTTTTGTTTTATAATTACGCTGACGACCACAAATTGTAGAAATGGAGGAAACACAAAAAAACGAAAGACGGCCTAAGCGACGCACGCTAAGCCAATGATCTTAAATCACCTCCAGTATCTTTTAATAGCTTGTAAATTTTAAGTCAGCGAAATTAATTGTGAAAATAGCACAAATTTAAGGTAAAGGTTGATAATCGCAGAAGCGTGAGAACAAACAAACAAACACGAAAATATGCTGACAAAAAGGTCGCACCATCTACATCCCTGCGTGTGTATTTTTACGAACTTTTTCTCATTCGAAGCTTTCATGTTCGAGCTTCCCAGTGCCTTCGTTTTGATGCTATCATTTTTCAAATCCTGAATCCAAATAACTTCAACTTTCTGATGCAAATGCAGTTAGTGTCGCTGCGAATTTCGTTCAATCTTGAAAATGATCCGTCCTCGTTTAATAAATTTAAACATTTGTCTATGTTTTAGTGATTTATCTTGTAATAAATGTAAATTTTAAATTACGGATGAAAAATGCTTGTTTGTATATTTGTATAAACAAATGTATTTATAAGTGAGTTAACTCATTGTGGCATATGTATCATCAGAAAGCTTGGACAACTAAATATCAACGTCAGGTTTTGAAGGATGTCTCTTTCTTTGATAAAACTTTGCACTTTTATATTTCAAAGTAGCCAAAACTTTGGATGGCATCTTTGTACAACTGCTTGTTTTATAAAATGAAAGGAATCACATGGTATACACTCATTGATCACTTAATCACGGCACTGGGATATAAATTGACGTCACGGAAATGAAAGAAGTTGAACAAAATGAAAAAAAAATAAAAAAATAAAAAAATAAAAAAAGGAAAAAGGAAAGAATAAAGATAAAGAGAAATACGAAAGAACGTAAACTTTAAGTGGATTAGAAGATTGACGCATAAAGGAAATCACATCATAGTTGTTTTTTCGTATTTAGACACTGCTCAAAAGTCTACTCCTAACACAAAGCTACTCACAAAGTCATTAGATTGTTTCTAGTTTGTAACTTCGAAATACGCTCTTGCGAAAAAAAGTAAATAAAAGAAAACGTTTACGATACCAAGATATATTTATAAAAGCTCGTGGAAACTTAATCCCAAAGACGAAAAAAGGCATAAGTAAGAGAATCAAATTTGTAACAAAGGTAATTTGTTTCTTTGATTTCGACTTTTGTATTTTAACAATAGAAGTGTAATATGTTTTTTTATCCTTGGGATTCGATTCGTGAGTATGTATTCCTTCGAGTTCTTGCCAGAGGGCCAAGAGGTCATGAGAAAACAAGTTGAATAAAAGAGGTATAAAGAACGTCGAAAGTCGAAAACCATTTTCGCTTCCATTCGTGTGCCGTTATTTGTTGCGTTATTAGAAACACGATTCAGAAGAAGCTTTGTGCAATCCGAGCTTTTCATCTCCCAATACGCATACGGAGGTGCGTGTAATATTATTTCATGTAAATATAAATGAACTACGAGTGATGAGATGATAAACCCTTCCTTGCCTCGAAGGAAGCTACAAAGTTAAGCTACACAATCGACAGAAACCTCGCGGCTCTTGGCTAACTAGCACTATACTATTTTATTGTATATATATTGGATATAATTACTATACATATTATATATAAATATATATTAAATATCTATGACTGTCATAAATTTTATGTTATAATTGTCTTTAGTTACAAGTACAATATTATTAATTAATTAACTAATTATTATTGATTGATCGATTGACTCATTAATTATTGCTATTTAGAAACATCGTCACAATTATTTGCGTAGTTTTAAGAATTTTCGAGATACAAATATAAATGATTTATGAATTATAAACAAGTCCTTCCTAATGTGGTTTCTATGCCTTTCGCCTAAGGGGTGGTATAATATTGGACTATGAATGATTTTATTAAATAATTAGAGGTTTATCGATTTAATGATTCGCAATTTCAATTAATTCTTTCGTTATAAAAGCCAAACTTCTTTTAGATTCATATCTTGAACACATAAAACTTCCTATTCTTTTTTTTTGTTTTTTTTTGTTTTGTTTTGTTTTGTTACACCGCATTGCGAAATGCGATTTTACTTTCTTAGGCGCAAAATGTCAGTTTGAATTTTGCGTGCCTTTTGAATGTGCTAAACCGTATTTCATGATATGATGCGACGAAAAATATCATTCATGTAATGGGCGCGAAAGCTACCAGCGCGAGATGATTTTTGATACATTAATCAAGGTATTATTCTAAATTATGTCTAAATTTGAAAGTTAAATTATTTCAAAAAGGAAAATACGTTATTTATTTTGGAGTTAGTCACAATTTCTTGAATTACCTAGACTTGAGTTTCAGTTCACCTTGTGTCAGTAGCTTTTTTATGTCCTTCATACGAAATATATTATTTAAAGTACGTGTCAAAACTTTGTGTTTAGTTTTAAGTAAAATCGTGTGCCAAATTATTTTCAGTATTATTGAAAAATTATTATTCTATTAGTAGTCGAAAGCTGCTCGTTAATTCGATAAATCGGTCAATCGTTGTCCTTTGATAAGTTCTCAAGTGTTACAAAAGAAAAGTGTTGAATATTTATTTATTTATTTATTTATTTACGATATTTTTGTGTTTATTTGTTGATTCCTAAGAACATTTGCAAATTACCATAAAAGTAAAAAGAAGAAAAAACCAACGAATCGAAATTTCCCTTACTAAAAAGTCTCCCTTAACTCAGTATTGTAAAGAAAAGGTATAGTTGAAATCACATTCCTGCCAAAAAGTAATATATTATCTATTAAAATTTATGGGAGAGTTTATTGCATTTAAAAGCATCCCAATGATGAGTTTATCCACAAAAACTTAGAAAAATCAAAGAAATATCTTATTCATGTATTTGTATCGTTCATCATTTTTGGAAAAACAATTGAAATTATTTGCCCTGTAAGTCCTGTCGTGTTAAAAAAGTGTTGAAATTAAAACATTTGTACGTTAACATTTTGACATTTCTCTCAATAAATCAACACTTTTTGAAACCTTTTTCACTTGGTCAATAAAATAGGCTGCACTTTGCGACTACAAAATAATGAAACTTTTCATAAAATACAATTTTTAATAACATTAAATTGAGAAAAGAAACAAATATATCAAATGTAATTTGTAATACACTTTTGACTAATAAAATATTTTATTTACTTATATCTTTTTTAAATAGAAAAAAAACTGATGTAACACGTAACTGTCAATCATGAATTCACGTCTCGAAGGAGAAAATAATTTTATGCATTGTGTGAGCCTGACCACAAAAAATTTATTTAATAAATTTTATGTACGATAAAAAAGCAACAAATGATACATGTTACGTATATATACGTGTATGCAATGCATAAATTATATATAAATATATACATACATATATTCGATATACAATGTGAAATTATCCTTTGGTCGTGAAGTCAAATCGAGATTGAAAATCGAAAACGACGAAGAATAACAAAAGAATAATAAAAACATTGCGACCGATTAAAATAATTACATCTCGAACGACTGATATTTAGTTTTTTGTCGACTGTTTCCTTCTCACTGTCGCACTTAGAGCGAACATCGTCGCCTACGATCATTCAGTAGTACGGAGGGTGTGGAGAACGAATGAAAGACCATTATATAAAAATGCGTTTACAAGTTTTGATTTTAAAACGATGACTTGTAATAGTTTAATTTTTTATTTAATTTAAATGATTTTTAATGTCAATAAATCTTAATAAGTTTAATTAAACTGTTATAAATTAATTTTCCAGTTTAATGTTATATTTTATTTAATGTTATAATGTATAATCAATGTTACAATGTATAATGTTAAATTTTACGTTAAAAATTTACTCTCATATTGTAAATGGCATAATACTGATTTTGACTTGTTTTTAAATCAAAACTTGATTAAGTATTTTATTAGTATGGGCATAAATATTATTGCGAAGCGTACATTCCAATATGATTTACAATGGTATTATTAATAAATAATAATGATAATACGGAAAGGCTGTTGATAATAACGACTACTTTATAAGAGTTTTCTTCGCGCCCTCTGTATTTAAATTATAATTATACATTTACAATTAGTGTCTTTTGTATCATAGTTATTATTATATTGTAAGTTGCCCAACTACGTGCAATTTTTTGGCGATGAATAATAATCAATCATGTTCATTGAATTAAATTACGTCTAAATTATTTTAGCCCCTAATCCTGATTCAAAAAGTTAGTATTATAAAAATTAGACTTTTTTTTCGTTATACTTTAAGTTGAGTTATACTTTTGCTTAGTCACAGAATTTTTACACTTATGTCAGAAACTATCAGATGTATCATGAATGTTGATAAGAAAATCCGACTCTTGGTACCAAATATATTACACTACGTGTAATAATTTTTTTGTTAAGGTATTTCTATCTTTTATTTTTATGAAAAAGTAATCACACGTATCCGACGTAAATGCTAATTTATCATGAAAATCATGAAATTTAAATAATATTTTAATATTTTAATTTTGTGATTGAACAATTACAATGTTATTCCAGTGTTGAAAGTTTGGAAACTCAATTTTAACTTTAAACTGTTTTAAAATATGATATCATTCAAATTTATCATTTTCATCATATCATATTTATCATTAAAATGCTGAAATTTTAATAATACGCTTCTTCACAATAGAACTATTTCAAAAAAATTGTCTGTATTCAAATAAACTTGAGCGTAGGTAAGTGAAATATTTTCTGTTTACATTCAATAAATTTTATATTACCAATAAGAACATAAAAAGATAAATTAATTTTATTAACTGAAAAACAATATTATAAAAGAGCAGTTCAATTAGGGGTTTTTCTAGAAATAATTATAACAAACGTATACTTGCATAAATTATTATTTTTCAAATAGTACACTCTTTTAAATATTTAGGTGCAACAGCTAGAATTTAATTATCGGTAAAAACACTTTGTCAATATTTGACCAAGAAGATTCTGCATATCGATATTATCCGGCTGACACAAGAGGATTTGACTTTTATCAATTGACAATATCATTCAGCATGTTGGACGCGACAACACAATAGTGTTCGTTTAACGAAAATAATATTTTTAAGAATGGAAATCGCTATTTTTAATAGCAATCTATGAAATAATATGTATACATTTTGTATAATGCACACTACAATAAAAAATCTGTATATACAACGAGAAAAATCAGACAGTTAAAATAAATATCGATGTATTCGTTTTAATGAATTTATTAAGTACTTAAATTGAATATATGTAGATATTTAATGTTTTTCACCTTTTAGATTTTTAACTTTCGTTTAAAATATCTAGATAGCAGAAGAGGGAACTATCGACCACGTAAGACATCGATGTTACATTATGATATTTGATTGCACTATTTATTTATTCAAAATGCCAGTTGCAAATATTTGATTCTACTGATACAAATAGTGATTTCTGTTATTCATTCAATTATTGCTAAAATTTTATATAGATTATATTTATTGGATTGTATTTTATCTTTATCGGTAATTTAAAAATATTATTTCAGTGGTAATATTTGATAATAATTTCTTGTCAAATTAACATAACGAAAATTTAAATAGATATTAATAGCTTACAATTATAATTTTTTTTAATAATTGAAATCATACTCGTATATACAAAATAGAAGAAAATTAACGAAATCAATTAATAAATAACAAGTACATCGCATTTCATTTAATTCGATAATTAAATACTGGTTACTTACAGTTAATTCTTTCATTTCAAATGGATGTAATACGATTTGTTAATAATACATTTTTCGAAAACATCTATTATTATGGTTACGTATTAAAAGTCTGTCTAAAGGAATAAATAAATAATAAGTAATGTACAAAAAATTACATTTCCTCAACACAACGATTGTTTACCAGTACTGTACCAGAGTATTGACGTTTGTCTTCGCTGGCATTAATACTGAAATTTCCATTTCGGTAGTTTCGCAATTTGGTACCGTTCGAACAGAGTTTAACCATAATTTGAGTATATTGATTGAAAAGATCAGTTTTCATCGTAAAGTGCAATATGATGATATTTTGTGAAGGTATACGCTAGAGTGATCGCAAGTGCGTCGTTTGTCGCGAGGGAGACATGTGTGCCTTAAACAGTTGTTGGAACAGCAAAACGCGGTTCTTCTTAAACTAAGAAGGCCTCGGCTGGTGTTAACTAAAAACGCCGGGGGATGCTCGTATGGGCAATGGCGCAGGATAGGTCGTAATTGGTATAAAATCATCGAGCAAACACATTGGACTAGACAGCCCGAGGGGTTGTGGGCGGCGTTACGTGCCGTAACCCTGGTTACCGCGCGGCTCCTCTAAAACAACCCCGCTGTCTTGATTGCGTATATATACCCCCGCCCATCCAACGTGCCATATACCGGGAGTACCTTACTTCAGGTGTAACTGAAACTTACGCGCCAAACACGCCCCCGTTCTCTGCACTTCTTACCATATACTGCATACAATTTTCGCAATTCAACGCACCACATTCTCTTTCTTATCTTTCATCTTTGATTTGTATATATTTTCTCTGAGATTTATGATGCGTAGAACATTGTATTTTAAAACAGTTTCAAAGGGATTTTTTCGTACAAAATGATTTTTTAAAAAATATTTAAATATATATTTTTAATGAAAATCTCACAGAAAGTATCTCTTCAAGCTGAAATTGATAAATCACATATTTATGTGTATATATACGTTGATAATAGTATTTTATATTTAATTTTTTTTTACACTAGTCAAAAATAAAGAAATCACAAACGAGTTTTTATTTTTTTTTATATATTATATATATATATATATATATATATAATTTTTTCGTTAATATCATTTGTAAATCTACAACTTTGTTACAAAATGAAGTGCAGTTTTAACAAAATATATTTAAAAAAATATATTGTAGCTAGGAAACATTATACTGAAATATGTTTATTAATGCAAAGTACTGTTTTATAAATGATACATAAATATAAATGATTTAATTTAGTTTGTGCTTCGACGTTTATTTTGGGTTGCACATTAAATTAATTATTTTTAATAAATAATTGATTGATCGAGAGAATATAATTTTTTTATTCATCATTTCTGTTTATTTTGTTTATAAGCAAAGTTCTTTTACTTCACATGGCAATCTTTTGAGCAAACTTCCCATGATGCTTATTACACAATTCCTGACTACCCTAACTCACTTTTTATTTTGAATCACCAATGTTTTCTTTTGCAAGCATGTACGAGACAAGTGTTTATCTTATAAAACGTGTTGTAAAAAATAAGAGCAAATATTTTCTTAATCACTGTAGATTATGATCAGAATTATCAGTTGTTATTTTAAGTATTGAAACACGTTTCGTCGTCCAATTAAAATATAATCCTTGTTAAGTTTAAAAAACAAATTACGTTTAACTAAATTTTTGAAGAAGTACATTTCAAAAACTTTAATGTATCTTCACGTTAACATCATTTGCTTACATATATTCACTTCAACGTTGATAAATTTAATATTATATATATACGTAGATACACTTAATATTAATGTAAGTATAATGTGTCTTTTCATGGGACTCAAATTAAATAAAATATCACATTTTTTCGATTGTTTTTACTAATGAGAATATCTGCACTATATGTGCTTTCAGAACATTTTACACTTTTAAAATTTGTGGCCGAAGAAAACAAGTACTTGTTTGATACGAGTTTTGAAATGTGTCACCCTTTTATCCGTGGATAAAACTTCTCATTAATTACTGTGCTATCTCCACGTCTTAACCCTCTGATTGTTTACAACTTCCCAACAAATGCAATCATAATGACTTTAATTGGATATCATGGAATCAGTAATAATAGTCGAGACGGCACAACCCCAAGAGAACCCGAAATCGTTTCCAATCCCATTTAATTGTCACCAAGGCGAACAATAACCGGGCTTGTTCGTTCGTTTCCGCGGCAAACTATCGGACGCGTGCTACGCCGCATGGGGCTGGTGCGTGCAAGACGAGCACGTGCCGCTTTGTGATTCTTCGGTGCTTAAAAGACGGCTCCGCTTTTCTCCTTCTTCCTTTTTTTTGCCGACTCTTCTTTACCGGACAAATCATTCCTCGAAACAACGCGCGATTATTTCGTAATGAGAGCACACGGCCAGAAGTTAGTCTCCATTACGAGAAAAGCTGCTGGGGGTCGTACGCGTGCCCCTTGTTAAACTTTTCGGACTGTGACTGGGATTCTGTGAAATTGTCCGATTACTCGTTAGCGATCCCTCTATCTCACCACGACCTCGATTCAACTCCGTTTGACTTTACAATTTTGAAATCAGGGTTGATTAAAAGAGAATCTCTGGCATCATTTTATAAATAAAGTAATTTTTCAAACATATTTTGCATTAATGCTTTTAAGTATAATTAAAAAGAAAAATGGAATTCCAGTGTTTCTGGTTTAATTAACATGAACAAGTTTGTAAAACCGTTTCGCGAAACTGATTATGAAATTGTTTTTGAAAACAATGAAACATAAAGTAGAAAATTAACGAAACGAAATTAACGAAATATCTACATCGAAAAAACTATACTAGGAATAGTATTATGAGAATTTTTATATTGTCTATGTACGTATGTGTGAGTTAATGTTGCTTGTGTACACGCCGTACGAAAAAAAAACCACTTAAATCGCACAGAAGTTTCTGTAAATTATGCAGGATTTTCTTTCTGCTTTATAGCATTTTCTAAGCGTATCGCACAAATGATTCATCCTTTCAAATCAGTGTCGTATACATTAAATTGCTTTACTTAAGAAACGATTGAATAAAAAGTAAAAGATCAACATCACTGAAATTTAATTATCTCAATGATGTTACAGAATCATGAAAAATTATCGTATACAAAAAAAGTCTTTTAACCTTTTCTTGTTATCTGTTATTATAAAGATATCAGTATACTCGTCACTGTCAATGTTAAATTCAAATTATAAATATAAAATGTATTTTTTTTTAAATAAGTGTAAATTCATCGTAATAAATATAATTTTTGATTAGCAAAAAATATTGAGTGTCAATCCCTGCGACATTTCGATCAGCGATTCTTTTAATCTCATTGTAGAAAAGCTGATTTATGCTTGTAGTTTTCATTGACCCGAGAACCGCATACCTGCGATTTGTGGCGGTGGAAGAAGAGAAATGGGAAAACCCCGGGTGAAGACTACACAAGTAATCCAGTGTCATCCCTCACGGAAAACATCTGTGTGTGCCGTTGGCGTGTAAAACGGTGGGCATTGTGCATATAAGTATCTGCCATAAAGTCCTGGTACCAAATCTTTTCCAGATGGTGTGAAGTTGTAAACGCTTTCCCATTCTGACAAAATTGCATTGCGTTTCTTTTCCCTTATTTTGAAAACTTACTTTTCACCTTTCAAAAACTGTTGTTCAAAACTGAAAGTTGCAGGTATAAAGAAATGCAATTGTAACACTTGATTTAAAAATTCAATGAAAGGTTTTATTCTCCACCGAATATACATGATTTTTTTAGTTTTTTTTTTTATTTTCTTTTTTTTATACAAAATGCATTTGCCGATAACCGAAATTTGATTTCTTTTTTCATACAAAACACGATCTGTTGATCTATAAATAAAGACTTAATCAAATCTAACTTTAAAATTTTTTCACAAAATTTACATGGTTCTTTCGCCGAAAGTTGTATCTTACATTTATAAATAAAGATCGATTCACAATTAAGTAGATTACAATTAAACAATATATTAATTTTTATACGCAGTATGTATAATATGTATAATATAAACACAACCAAAATCGATACTATTTAACGATTTCGTAAGGAAAGTGTAAGTTTTTCCCTTTTTCTTTTTTTTTTTTTACAAAATTTATTCTCTTGCTACTTATTACTTCCATTCAGAAGTAATCTTTTATGTTTATTTATTATATATGTAAACATAAAAAATATTTCTGATCTATTCAAATTTTTTATGTTTAAATTATTTACAATCTTACAATCTTAAAAACTGGTGTCATACAATCATTGAATTAAAAGATAAAATAGTATTCGTATTATGCAATATTACAGGGGCATCTCTTTGGTCGATTGGCATCGATACAGGTCAGTCTTCGGATTTATATAAAATATATTTACATACTTAATAACTCTAGATTTGTCTTAATACAACGTTATAATACAAAAAAAATCTATCATCACAAAACGATACATATTTACAAGGTATTTTTTAAAAAATTGCTCCAAAACATACTTTTTGAATATCTTTTGATTCTATTTCATTGTAATTAAATTTGATGTTTATAATAATGCTTTTCACAGTTGCCGATATCTGTCTAATATACATTCGTTAATATATTTTGACAATTACTGACAGTTAATGATGTCTCCTAAATTTGTGTCTAAATAGCACTTTTTTAACACTGCTTTAAAAACAAAATATTTCTCTTTAATAATTTTTATTAAAGAGATTCCTTCACTTTATTATGTTTATCTAAGAATAAACTTTTAATTTGTGTGTTCTTGCAAATTTTTTTCAAGTGTAAAGTGATAAACAGAAAAAAATAAGTGCAAATCTTATAATTGTTAGATTTTGGTTACATAAAAAAAGTATGTATATTTATAAATAAATAAATAAAAAGTGAATGCTTCGTAATACTGATCGTGAATAACTATTTGGTTTTAATTCACGTTCAGTAAATCTTTTATATAAACAGAGCAAAAGATACAAAAGAAAAGTTCCTACCAATCTTTCGTGCCTAGTACTTTTCATTTTATTATTTGCTTTCACAGCAGAGTTTTCCAATAAGGGTAGCTACTTATAATATTTTGGTGCACACCTAAAGAATGCTTTTGAGTATACTCCGCATCATGCTGACATAGTGGAGTTAAAGGGGAGGTACTTAATTGAATGTACTCGGGAGCAGGTAAATTTTGCACTCCCGAATTGCAGATCTGTGATATTCGATCGCATTCGACAATCACGCTAGCGAAATTAGGTTGTTCCAGCTGATCAACGTGGTGTTGCTCACGGTTACGTTGGGTCTCATTCTGGGAATGATATTCTGGATCCTGAATAGCTGCATTTGCATCGTACCCAGAGTCATTACTGTACGGACGATTTGGAAACACGTTCCCATTATCCAAGTTGGTGTTGGAGATTGGCGGAGACTCCAGCAAATGAGGATGAGAATAAGTCTGGTGATAGTTGATGTTACGGATGTTGTTATCAACTATTTGATTTACATTAATGGGACTTGGAAGGTGGTCCTCAGAGCTGGCGTAGGAGTTACACGAGGAAGAATAAGGCCTTTTCTGGCCGCGGTTTTGAGGGCTTAACTGAGGTTGCTGATGGTGAAGATTAGGAATAGAGTTTGCATGTTGAAGCAGTTGTGGCGGCTGTTGTTGCGGCGAAGTGTGTTGAGGGGTTTGAACTGGTGTTACGGACTCGTGATGGACTCCTGCAATAAAAAACGAATGTTTAAGTAAACTTTCAACAACTTAAAATTAATGTTCTGCATAATTGTCATGCAATGCTGCAAACCAGTTTTCTTAGTTTCATACGTACCGTATTGATAACAAAGTTCTTGGGCGTAATAACTTCCATCTTCGTTATTCGTTCTTTGATAAGGCGCAGGCATATAGTGCTCGTGATTGGCCACAGGATTAATATAATCTGAGTTAACGTAACTCGAACTATCCGTGTAATCAGTTTCCGGAGTCTGCGATATCTTTCTCCGCTTAGCAGGACGGTAGCAAGGACTCGGACTTTGTCGGTTGTCCATTTTTTTCACGTTATTGTGTTGCACAGGTTTAACGTGTTTTCCCGCTGTAGCATAAGGTGTCAAGTAATGTTCGTGGTTGTTTGTTGAATTAATGTAATCTTGATTAACATAAGTGGTATTTTCCGGATATTCAATTTCAGGCATATGCGTAAGTTTCCTCCGTTTGGCCTTCGGGTAGCTGGGACTTGGGCTGTGCCGAGTTTCCAGTTCTTTGGCGTTGTTGAACGATGTCAGCGGTATTGCTTTGCTCGATTTATCTGCGACTTCCTGCTGTTGAACCACATTAAGGATCAGGTTTGGTGATTCAGTTTCGGACAAAACATAGTTAACAGAAACTATACACTGAGGCCGCGAGCTTCGTGAATTATTAACAATTGTTGCGTAGGACTGAAGCCACACCCAGCCTCCAGCTTTGGTCAAAAATCGATAATACTTTGTCGTCACTTGTCCCTTCGCCAACACTGAAACAAATCATTTAAAGGCAAAGGTTAAACGAAATCATAATGATAACAGTGACAGTGGTATCTATGGATCGTTAATCAATATTGTAACAATTGAATCATATTTACAAAAACGGAAATGTTAACTGAACAAACATAAGTGTCCGATTTCTGTATCGAGTTCTTCCATAGATTCAATTTTCAATCAATTTCGGTGGAAAAACAAACTGGTTATCCGAAAATTTGCGAAGTGGACTTGAAAAATCCCTTTATCGCTGTAACACGGCAAATATCATAAACTGATGAAAGGCTACGCCAAGCCATATATTTCGGATCTTTTATCAGCCGGAGTAATTTTATTTTTTGCCGCCAATAACCATAACATTATCAGCGCCAAGCGCCATTCGAGCCCCGTTGGTGAAACAACGAGTCTGTTCAAACAGTGATAGCAGTAAGAGCTTCCGCTGTTTCCTTCCTTTCTCGTTCGCACACACATTTTCACGTGCACGTTTGCGCACACAAATATGTCCTCTGCTCTGACACTTCCCCGGCCAAAGTCCCCCTTTTTAGAGCGCTGCTATTGTTCAATCAATAATGTACAACGTTTTCGTACCACTCACTTTGCGAAGTACGTACCAAATTAAGCGTAAAACGTGGTAAACAAATTGACAAATAAACAACTATCTACTCATTCGTTATTTATCACATTAAAGAAGTTAAAATTTCACTTTGATTTCAAACGTTAAAATAAAATTCAATTGCAAACAATATTCAGTACTACAAAAATTGATTCATGTTCATCTACTTTCTCAAAAGTCAAACTGATAAGAAGAGAGTTTCTAAAATATTAATAATTATTACATAACGGGCAGTCCCATAAAACCTATTAAAAAAATTGTATCTTGCTTCTCGAATTGCTTTAATAATTAACATTTTTTTTTTATTAACTTTAATACGTTCGTTGTTATGTTCCGAGAGCTTAGTGTATGAACTTTAGACACAGAGTAAGATCAAAGGTTTCTCGACGACTATGAGAACACTGGAATTAAGCTCCGTCAGCTAGATTGTCACGTGGAGCACCGCTTAGTAATACGTATATGATAGCATCGACACCGAAAAACAATAACGGCTTCTCAAAAAAAGAGTGTTACTCGCGAATTCTCGAAGCGCAGATGATATCGCTAAGTAGGGCATAACTTTTTGTTTGACAAATAATATTCAATAAGGATGCGTTCCTTTCGTTGTTGTTATTCGCATAAGAAAAATGGCAATTTAAATATACTTACGAATTCGATGAGCGTAGTACAAGTGAAACATATCCGAAGCGTGGACGTACTGGTAGAGTGTTTTGTCAATCAATTCCGTTGGATCGTACCCCATGAGTTGTGGAACACTAAGAAAAAAAGAAAAAAATTGTTTTTATTAAACGACCAAAATATTTCAAAATAATTTCAAAGAAACTTTAGGGACAAAAGAGCAAAACGAATGTCAAAATAGGATGTTAGCGAACGAAAATATTGAAGTGCAGGAATTAGCAAGCATGAATCACGTGTTCGTTCTCAGTGGATATTTGCTTCGGTCAAGCGGAAAAAAAAAGAAACAACTGAGCCAACATGTAACGCGAGATGGATTTTATTGCTTAGCATTACAGTGCCACGGTCCACTGTCGAAATATTAAACTGCCATTTAAGTTGGGGTCATTAGCACGGTGCAGATTTAATAGTGTTATTCTTTGTTTGTTTATGAAACAAAAGACTTTTAAAAAACACTTGGACTCATAGTAACTCTTTTGGGGCAACATATGAAGAAAAAAATAAAACAAATATATATATTTGTATTTGTATATACATATATGTACAGATAACAAATTGTAATTCAATTATTACAATAATTTTATTAATAGGTATTATTTCCTATTTATTAATCACAAATTTACTGTATTAAAGAGTAATATTACTTGAATATGAAGACAAATTTGTTCGTACTTTAGTAAACTTTTACGATTCAACTATAATTTTATTCTGTACTGTAATATTGTACTGTAATTTATAGTGTGTAAAATAAGAAAGAAATATCAGAAAAATAAGACATATGTTTAATGCGACTTTACCTAGTGTCGAAGAACAAAAATCTCAAATCAAGACACGCGCGGAACATGAACATATTATTACACATCTTGATCTCAGTTGTAGAGTAATGTGGCAACGAGTGACCTACGGCCACAAGCCCAAGGTTCTCAATGGTGTAGCCTTCTGAATTCCCCGGATCCTTTTTATACTGTATTTTAAGGTAACCGGAGCAGTGAATCACCTGCAAGCAACAAACGAAAATAACAGCGTTAGAAAAAAATGGGGTGAGTACCTCGCTAGCTTCGCAATCAGCTACTTGTCATGCGCACTTATTATTGTTAATATAGGGAATTTGAATACAAAACACTTTGGTCGTGCGGCGCTGATTCTTTTGATTCGCTGAAATCCAAACAAGGATGTACTCGAGCGCGTTGAAATTTGTTAGGCAAATAGACCCTTGCATCGCGCCATCGTGTTGCATCGTACATATTCGTTGCATAAATATACATGGCCTGGCTACTTCATCGCATCATTGCGTTGCTTACGTCGATTGATTTGAAAATTAGTAATTTACGTAGAATGACAATGATTTAAGATGAGGGGCGTTTTGAGTGTTTTCAAAACAAGGGCTGCATTTCAGTTCCTGAGTGGGTTGATTATTTTGATGACGGAATCCGGACCAATGATGATGGTTAATTTCGTTTTCATTGGTTGTATTTTAAATATCAAAGCATTGTAACACATATTACTTGTCCTTGCATGAGGGTCTCTTCGATGATGTATTATTAGTCTATGTATTATTAACATTTATTCATCATGCTTGATCAGCAATCGTAATTTTATCCTTTATTAATTATTTTGTATTCTTTAATTTTATACCAACTGAACTACAACAACGAAACTACAGCAAGACAAAATTTTGTGAAATTAACAAAAATTTTTTTAATTGACACCATTTCCGTTGGCTCGACAAAATTATTGTGTATGTGGTATGATATTTCTGATGTGATAAAATCAACACTTTTTCCCTTTAACATGATCACATTAACTAAATCTTCAATAAAAAAAGGTAACAAATGTCTGCTTCGCAAATCTCTTTTCCCAAAAATGGAACATACGAAACCCTACTGTTTAAACACATGTCGTAATTCCAGAAACGTCATAAATTCGTTGAGATTAAAGTAATATTAGACGGATTGCAGTACATATGTCGAGGTAATTGAAATAATTAAGTGAATTCCGTCCGAACTCAACTAACAGAACGTCTCACTTTTGCTGGCGCAAGTGCGACGTTTAGGGGCGAAACGGCAAATGTTTGGCAAATAGCTCGCTTTCAGGGTGTCTCGACGTTCGAAGCCCTCGACGGAAATCGCGCGCACGCAGAACCCCAATGCTATGAATGCAACCTCTCCCCCTCTCCTCATGGTTAGCTGTTAGTCAAGCAAGAGGCTTTTTTGTTGTTTTTGTATAGCTCTTAAAAGTACAAAGACGGGTCGTAGTTAGCTCTAATATCGATGTACACACAATTAGAATATAAATAACAATTAATGCTAAAACGTATGTCTTTGTGAAGAATTCAATTTATCAGAATCGCTAAAATCTTATTATTGCAACTTTAATATAATTTTCGTCAAATGTAGTTAAATTATTTTAATAACAGTTTCTTTTTTTGCATAAATTTGTGTATTTGCTTTTACTTTTAATCGAATAGTAAGTTTGTTGTTTAAAATAATATATCTAAGTGGTGTTAAAATATTAATCGAAATGAAAAATATCATATAAAAAATCATCAGCGTTGTAGTTCAAGAAATAATTTTAATTCAGAATAAAAAGAGCAAAATAACGAGTTTTACAGTAAGTTATGACTGTTATATTATTAATAATAACGATCTTATTAAAATAATATTGTATTCAGTGAAGTACTATAGATGGATTAGTTTTAAGCAAATTTTGTCCATTCATTGCACGTTTCCCCAAATGTTCGATAAACTTTTTCATGCTTTACGTAAATTTTCAATGTAAATATATCAATGGAAAATTCATTGAGTTGCATAATGGATCTACAAATGAAATAATATTTTTATTAACGTAAATGCACATCCATGTGTATTTAAATACATTTTTCATTGTGGCACTGTGATGGATCATCTGGTGACCGTTTTCTTTCGGACTCGTGCGTGACTGGGACAATATGATCGGTACTTTGCCGGTGCTGTCTCTCACCCCTCGGATTTTCATCCGTTTTTACGATTTCCTTCGCAAACACCCAACATCTTATGCTAATTTCAAAACGACTGCTATACAAATATACTTTGTCTTGCCATTGATATTGCAGGTGGCATGGTACTAATAAACCCCTTGATTTCTAACAAAGATTTATTGATTTTAGCATTTTATTTCAAATTATAACTTTGAGTCAAATTTCCTCATCTTAAATCGAAATACATTAATTTAACCTTTCACCAGTATTCTTATTAGTTTCATACTTATACTTGAGAGTTTCATATTTATACTTATACTTTTACTACTATTATTTTAAAATATATATTGTTAAATTAATATTTCATCTGAATCTTAATAAATGTTATGTCCTTTTAAAGAAACTTTTAATTAATGATTAATTTTTCAAAACATACCTTATATCCACCTGAAGTTAAACCAGCATTTCTTTTAGCAAGGACGCATTTCATTCGGAGGAAAAAAAGGCGTTCCAGTTCAATGTGACCTTGTGCATTAGCGGGAGGTAAATTAACACCGCCGTTTGCATACATTGGCACCGTCAATACTTCTTTCATTTCGTCCCAGTCTAACTGATTGATATAATCGAATATACTGTTTCCTGTCAGCTCTACCTGAAATCAAAAAGAAACGGTTAGTTCTCAAAGTCAGAATTCTTCGTTCACTCTCCAATAGAACTCTCAATCGTCAAGTATGACGACATCTTAAGAACTTTACCTGCGACAATCCTAAGTGCGTGCTTGCGGTCTCACTGATATACATAATTTTTCCATCTGGAGCCACAACAAAAACAAATCCGTCCAATGTCTGAAATGAAAAATTCTTGAATAAAAAAATATTCACTACTAAAAATTGAATTCGTATTCTATGTGAAAAAGTTTAAATAATATTTACTTGCAAGAGAAGCGATCCCATTTCTTTTATACTCGCATCCCGGGAGTTTCCAGATGATACCGCGCCCCATTCATCTCCAAGACCTGCAACACATAATGAATTATCATTAGAATTTCGGAAAGCGTCACATCAGACTTCGAGTATAATTAAATAAGTGTGATCGTATAAAAAAATAAAAACCCGTTGCAATTAGCTTCATATTTCAAGTGATCCTTGACGGCTTCACACACGTGCACTCGCATCCATCCATATTCATACGCGCGTTATGATAATACACCTCGTGGTTCGGCAAGAAAAATAGTAACGCAACGGCGAAAAGCATCTCGAAAAAGTGTATAAATAAAAACTCGTCACGTGGAGAGCCCTTTTTAACGCGAAACTCTGGCATTGTAACATGTGACTCGTCGCGTTTCGCACTCAATGTGTAACCAAGATCGCCGCCAAGTATTTCGTGTTCGCGCATTAATTATGAAATACCCTTTGTGTGCGCCGTGCACACAAACAAAACGAGTGCATTTTCGTCGTGCACTAAACGCAAAGGGACGTAAGATATAACGTAATAATTAAATTTTCGTTTTTGTCTACTTCTTCGTTCCTTGCTTTGGTATTATTTTTATTCTTCACTTTCTGTCCTTTTTATTAACTTTCGTTTAGTTTATGACAAAGCTTTATCAGATGGACACTTCTTTCTAAAATCATGCGTTTTATGAATCTGCGACAATTGGAATGTAAATGCCGTTTTGATCGGCGCCCTGATTCTTCGCTACTTTCTCATCAGATAAAAATACTGGCATCAACAGATCTGTCAATTGTGTACAGTCAATTTTAGTGATTTTTATGTCAACATGAAATGGCTAAAATCACGTTTTTACGTGTGTCACGCTACAAAAGGCCTTTTGTGATGACTTAAGAAAAGAAAATGAAATTATACATTTGGACGAAAAGATGTTATAAGAAGGCGACAAATGTATTTTGATTGATTTGTGTTTTTCCCTCATCAATGATTTATTATTAAACTATATTTTTGCAGTATGAATTTTTTAATCTGGTTTATGTACTAGAAATATATTCCGAAAAGAGACATTAAATTTTCGGCGTTGTAATCTCACTTTCTTCTTAGCTCGCAAAATTAAGTTGCAAAGTGAACTGTCAAGGCCACGTTACTGAGTCGTGGCGAGAATTTGTTCATGAAATTATAACAGGTCGAAACTTCCAGGACAACGTTGGCTTGAAGGCTTTAAATTAACTGAGAACAAAGCACGAGTGGCGCTTACCTTCAATCTTGACTGCAGTTTTTTTTTTTTTTTTTTTTTTTTTTTTTTTTCATTTTATTTCAACCTTTGTTTAATTAATACATATAATAAATTATGGATAAAAAAAATGTATGCTTTACTGTTCGTTGTTGAAAAAAAGAAAGAAAATAATTATTAATTAATTTTAATTTAACGAAAAAGAAAAAAAAAAAAATTCAAAAAAATTTAATATAAATGCTTTCTTTTTTCAGGATGGAATGACATAACTGTT
>JABFOV010002030.1:0-21731 GCA_022817685.1 Aradophagus sp. ZL-2020 | reverse complement strand
TTCCTTCATAACCGCTTTTCGTATCCTATTTAGGAGATTAGAAGTTAGTTTTTCACCTATTTTTTGTGTTGTGTTATTTGTTGCGTTTGTGATGCACGGGAGTCTCAACATTAGTTGTTTTTTCTTTTTTTTTGGAGTCGTCTTATCCAACAAACGACATGTAATTTAGTTTTGTTTCGGAGTTAATATTATTAATTGTTATTAATGGGTTTTTTTTTTTTTTTAATTTTTTTTTTAAATTGTTTTTTTTTTTTTTTTTTTTTTTTTTTTTTCCTTATATTTTTTCTCCCATATAATATATATTAAGTTCATTTAATTTAATACTATTCTCATTTGAATATGTAAATATGTTAACGCATTTATAGAGTTGCTTGAACAATTGTTTCTACTATGATTACTATTTTTATTATTTTTTTTATTTTTATATTATTTTTTTTTAAATCTCCTCGATTATTAAATTTGTTTCGCACGATTACAGTGGTATGGCATTTTATCGAAAAAAAAGACGTGCAATGTAAAGAAACAGTAATGTAGCATTCAAGCTTTAATTTTTAGCATGAATGTATAGCTGGTTTTATCAGTAACTTCAATGTTATGAATATTCTTTTGTGTAATTGTTACAGAATTACTAGCGATATTAGGTTATTCGCAAAAGGAAATTGAAGAGTCTTTAGGACAAGCAAAATATGACGACGTTTTTGCCACATATTTACTTCTTAATCGAACACCAAAAGATGTAAGTCTACATACATTTTAAATATTTTACTTGCATTTAAATTTGGTTGAGCTCCTTTTTTAGCGTAAACAACATTCTCTTATAATGCAAGTAGTTCTGCCAATTTTTTTTGTATACAAAACTATTAAATGAAATAAGTGGATTATAATTTAAAACAAGTCCTGGTTTGATTTCTTTAATCACACACTGCTTATAAAACACAAAGGATATAAAAGATATGGAATTAGTAATACATTTTAACGTATTTTTTTATTGTATACGTAATTGACAAATATTTTTTACATTGTGTAAAAAAATATTGATTTCAATGATTTTTGTAGCCGGAAAGTGATGGTTCTCGGTCTGGCAGTTCACTGTCACTGCGTAACATTCCGCCACAGATATTGAGCGTAGGTGGCAGCAGTAGCGGTGGTGCGACCTCAGAACGCGTGGCGCAAAGTCCGTCGCACAAAGGCGTGCATCGCAGCATTTCCGCAACCAATCCTAAGCCTAGACGAGCTTCTTCCGGAGGTGAAACTCTTCGTAAGTTTAAATCCAGGAGGAGCTAATTGCTGTCTCCAATCATAAATGTGTGCTTTGTGATTGTGATCAAGTTTGTTGCTCCTGGGTTTAACGTAACTTACAGTTATTTGTGTTTGATGTTAAATTAATTTTTATAAAACGTAGATATAATTGAATTTGATTGATCTAGCATCAGTTTTTGCACACTGTAGATTGGACTCGAATTACTTGTTTCTGTTTGTTAGAGTTTTGTGAATTAACAAAAAAACAAAAAATGAAGTAGATAAAAGAGCAAAAACGCTATAGAAAGAAGTAACAAATAAGAATTTCGGGCCTACATGACTCTGAATTAAAACTTTGCATTTTATTAATTGACGTTTGTTAGTTGGGGTTGAATGTGCAATTAAATATTAATTCTTAGGCGGAGCACCAAGTCCGGGTAATACAACGAATCACAATCATGCCACTGCTGTAACTGGTGCAACAGTGACTGTTAGCAGCGCTAGCAATTTTAAACGACAAAACACCGTGGATGCGGCGACTATTAAAGAGAATAGTGCTCGTGTGTCTGCTACCCGACCCTCTGCATCCAAAAATAGTCCTGGGCAGCTTGATACTAGTGAGTTGAATTCACTCTCATTTTCATTCTCTCATTTTCACTTTCATATTCATTTAATTTAATTTAGTCAATTAACTTGCTGTACCTCAGTTTTCAAAGCTTTGAAAATTAACAACATTGTTGTGACGACGTTTAAACAAAAAAATTGTTTGTATATTTTTGTATTGATTCGTTCTGTTCATGTCTCTCATTTTGTAATTATATTTAATCACCCTGACAGTCAGATTTATGTAAAATTTGTGTAAACTTTACATTAATGCTATACACAAAGTTTATGCAAATCTAACTTCTCATTACCCTGCGTTATTTATACAAATCTTATTTTATACAACAATTTAGACGTTATTTATACAAATCTTATTTTATACAACAATTTAGACATTTTTTTGTCAATTTTTAATGTTAACAATTTACGTAAATAATGCAACACAATGGGAAGTCACATTTGTATACATTTTATGTAAATACTCTACATAATTCTTGGCTATCAGGGCAAGTATTATCAGGCTTAAAATCATTTACATTAATGTTGTAACTGATGGCCATTTTGTACATATATGTGTCATCATCATTATTACATATTCATATTTTATTCGTAGAACTTTGGTTCAACTACATTGTTTTGCACAAATTTATACATATTTCTACTTGAGAAGGCTATATTGTTTGTCACAAATGACAAACAATATTTCGTTGTTTATTTACTAAGAATTTTCTGATTTTAAAATGACAACATTTTTTGATAATATCAATATACATGATTTCTCACATTCATTCAACATATTGCGGTTGACATTTAACTAATTACTGTTATAAGGTAAGCTTCCCGTTGCTTTCCACTTTTTTCCCATGTACAAATCAAGTACATATCTCGAACTACAAAGATGTGAGACCTTTCTGACTTTTAAGCAAGTCGAATCTAATTTATTTTGCTTTATTTTGTGTTGAACCAAATCTAATACAACTTGCAGTGACAATGTTTATTCTAGGCATTGGTACCAGTCCCGGTGGCAAAGCAAGAGTGGGCAAGAACAACACAATGAATATGTTGACTGGAAATCGGACGCCCGCCGGTGCATTCCGACGTAGCACCATCTCTTACGAAAAAGCCAACACATCCTCATCTACTGAAAGAACGAACGACGTGCCCAGGTACAAACAGATTGACAGATTTACATATATTTTTGCCATTTTTATTTTTCTTCGTTTCGTTGATTTACTTTTTTTATACATTCTGTTCTTTCGTCTTTCGTACAAAGATTAACTTTAGGTTTTAGAAATTCGTTGTCAATATTTTTTTTACTGTATTTTCACTTTTATTATTGAATTATTGATTTACAGAGATTGGGATTATGAATTTTCAATTGAATTTGTAATAGACAATTTGAAGTCGTTAATAAAACTTAAAAATAGGTTGTTCAGTGAGGTAAGGAAATTTACCAAACGTCAGAAAGAATTTTTAAATATTAATAAGGATGAAAAACTTTTTTTAGGTACTTTTGTATAAATTAAATTAATATTAAATTATTTGAAGCTAAAAAATATTAATTTCATGACCTATGTTAACTGAAATGCACACTATCAAGAGAAACTTCTTGAACATGATTAAAAGTTGCATTTTTTCAACAGAAAGTTCATAAGCATGTTTATGAAATTTCTGTGGATAGTGTATACTTTATCACTGATGACAATATTGGCTGATTATTTATTTTTAAATTCTAATTATGTACATACTAGAGTCAAAAACATATTAATAAAAGTAACTGACTATCCAAAGATATGTTATTCATACCTGGTATTAAACGAACATAGGATTGTGTGTAATTGAACTGAAATTGACTAACAAAGTAATGCTCAACTTTACAGTATAAGATTGAAGTAGACTGAATATATCAACGGAGCAATTAAAAAATGTTAAATAATAAGATTGGAGTTCATACTGTTTGCTGTATTGCTCTAGCATGCCTGGCTGTTGCCTGAACATCATTAATAGCAACCTCTACTACTTGTGTTACATTCATGGCTGATAATCATAAATTAAATAATCGTAAACAAACACTTGACATGTACAATACATTGACATGCACCATTTACGAATGTATAACATCCTTCTGTCAATTTTTCATTATTGATGTTTAGAAGTCTCTTATCATTAGTTCATTTCATTCAACTCATCAAAATGTTCGAAAATCACAATCGTTGAGATTAAAACTGGAGCCCTTCGTGGTTTTGACCCTTTATTTCTACTTTTCCTTTTTTAATTGAATTAAAAAACGAAAATGATTTTATTTAATTAATTTTTTTCTCGTACTATAAATAATATACTTCGATAGAAAAGATTAAAAAATTTTGTTGTACAAATAATAAAAATTATAAAATTATTTTTAAACCACAATATGGATATTGGACTAAGTATTTCAACGCAATGTATTTTATCCGCAGATGGCAAGCATTTAAAATTATGTTGAAATTATAATATAATGTTTTCCAAGTTTCATACAATTGAATTTTTATAATAAAAAACATAGGTGACCAAACAAATTAACTTCAAAGTGAGCTTTAAAATATATTAAACTAGTAACTAAAAAAATTAAACAGAACATGGTAATAATCTGTATTTGATTAGAGATAAACAATTTGTTCAAAAGTATAGAACAAAACAAAAATACCATTTTTACTTGGATGTGTTTGAAATCATTATATAATACATCGAATCACTTCATTGTTGTTTAATCAACAACTATAAATGATTTCAAACCCAAATTTTGTCCTTGATGTCAATATTTGAACGAATAATGCTCCAAACTGTGTTTTTATTAGCAAGATAAAGATAATGACATATAGAGACAGGTCGAACAGATATGGGCTGGGTTGTTGATTAGTTTTATGTACAGCTTGAGCGAAGGCACTAGACCAACAAGGGGTCACACCAAATCTGCGAGCATCAGTGCAAGTCACCGCTCCTCAAGTGGCGTCCCCTCGGGCGATCATTCGCTACTGGATCCTCAGCCACGCAACGCCCACAACTCTTTACTCGTCACCACTGACACTTTTAGGCAGAGGTACAGGCCCCCAAATCAAGCATATTCTGTCAGCCATTTTGTATCTTTTTATTATATATTGTGTTGTGTCAAAGAAATCCAAGAAAAAAAGTATAAATAAATGAGTACACAGTTTAATAATTAACAGCAATTGAGCTATCAATGAATAAATACACAAGTGAACTGAACGATCACGAATTGTATTGACATCGATGATATTATACCCAAATTGTACCCACTTTTAATTTCTGTCTACTTCGAGTGTATCGTTCAACTGTCAATTTTCGTTTCTTTATCTGATATCCTTTCGGCCATTAACTTTCTTAGAACATCCATACCTATCGAATTTCTGAATAGTATTGACAGGGGCCTAATACTTCTGAAGCAATAAACGTATGATTATTTGTCGAGTTCAGGATCTCTAGGATAGTTGTTGGTCATCCTCATTTATTCATGTTTTTGCATGTTTCATTCATTTAACGATTATTTCCATCGTTTATTATCGAACAGCATTCATTTACAATATCATACATAACATGAATTGAATCTTTTTTCAATGATTTTTATTTTTTGTTTTTATTCTATAACTTTAAATCATTCCTCAATAGAACAACACAAAAATTAAATGCATCTTATGCAAATTCTATATTCATAAAATATAGATATGTCCGGGCTGACATGTAGAAAATAGTTTCATTCTACATAAAATATGTAAATTACGTTTATTGGAAGCTAATTTTTGCATAACTACCTGAACATTTCTTCACTAGAGAAACATAATACATAAGTTGCACTTTATTTCTACCTTGCTTTATTGAGGATGTTTTACTTATTCTTGTAAGAATGTACTTATGAACAATGTGACGTGTCTCAGGGGTTTGTAGTCAGTAGAATTACAGCTTTATATAAATAATACATTTGTTTCTTGCTTGGTTTGAATGAAATTATTTTTGAATTGCATGTCTTAACTAATTAACATTTAATCAATAATTTGACTAATTAAGTTAACCTTGAATGCCTAATTTACTTAACTCGAATAATAATAAGAATACATGCAAGATTTTTCTTTTTTTTCAATTGTACACTCAAGTTCGAAGCAAATTATATCAATTTGTTTTTGTACTTGAAAAGTGTGATAGGATTTGAGAAAAAATGACGTACTGATTGTAACTTATTTGCAAATCATTATCTTGATTAATTTTCAAATCCTAACTTGATTTTAGCACAACTTCAAGTTATTTTATGAAAGATTGTAAGATTGTATAAATGACTTTAGATGTATCAGTTAATTAAATTGTGTTTTACATTTTATGGTAAACATTCGTTAAATTTTCTACAAAAACTGAAAATCTAGAACTAAAGTATTGAATTAATTGAATGAACATTGCTCACTATAAAAATGTTACTATAAAAAATAAAATATTCTATCAGGGTATATACTGTATTAAATAATTATTGGAATTCACGCATATTGAAATGTACTGCATTTCAATTATAATATAATATAATTTATATTTATGACAATTTGTGGGAAACAGTATTATAATTGATTCTTTTGTTAATAGCTTGGCTGTTACTTCAAGACTGTCCACAACACAGCAAGCATTTCCAAGGAATGTTCCAAGTCGTAGTACGTTCCATTCTGGTCAAAATAGGGTACGGCGAAATTATAACTTGGTTTGTAGAAGTTATTGTATATTTATTCATATTGTAAAAAATAATGGTTTTTCTTCTCCATGAAGTATATATTTATATATATATCTTAAAATAACATCATTATCGATTTTTAGTATTTTTAGATAATTTATTATGTTAAATAAATGAAAAATTTCAATTAAAGAAGTGTAAACTGCTTTGGTTTTAATTATATTTGCTTTTCCTTTAGGGTCAGACTACGCATACACAGGACAATCAAATTAGCCAACTTGCAAGGCCGCCGTCCTTCTTCTCAAAACTTTCCTCAAAATTTTCTAAACGGTAAGTTTTTCTCCAGTATCACTTGTCCCTGTTCTTAATTTGTCTCCTTCATTGTCTCTATGTTGTACCTCTGTTTATTTGTGTGTGTACGTGTGTGTGCGTATGTGTGTGTGTGTGAGAGAGAGAGAGCAAAAAGAGAATCATTCTATGTCAAATCAACAAGTTAATTTAATTTCCTTTAAAATTACAAAATAAAAATAATATTAAAGGTACAGCTCCAAATCATTTCTTAAATAGTTTTCCAAAACGTTTCAAAGCGACGAAACGCGTTACGAGTAGAGTGCGTATGCGGAGTTAGAAAGTATTACTTGTTTTAATTTCGAAATTGTTTGAGACGTCATTTGAAGTAAATCGAATTCTCAGTTTATTAATTTGACACAGAAAGACTCATACATATGTTATGACGAGTCAAATAAATTAGATTTTGCTGAATAGGTTTCAGAATTTTAGTTTTTGGTGAAAAACATATTTATTCAGGTAGTTTATTTTTTTAATAATTGTAAGAGGACGCACACGTACTTTGAATGCTGCTGAAGTTTCCTTACATTCTCAGTTGAAATTACTCATCATGAAATGTGTGGCGCGTTAAATTATTATTTCTGATCGAAAAAATGATCAATATAGCTCACTAAAGGTATTTGCGCGCCCTCTATATATTATTAAAAAAGCAAATTACTTAACTAAACGCTAAATTTTTTCATCAAAAACTGCTATTCGAAAACTCAGTGGACGAGTTTTAACTGTTTCGAGCCTCCCTCCCCCCTTCCCCCAATATATATTTTTATTATTACATTATTGCAAATGAACCTTTTAGCATGTCTACAATTTTATTATGTTAATCATCACAATACATTCGAGAAGATTTGAAAGTTTCAGGTTAACAGAGTTAACCTAAATTTGTTCCTATTTTATAACAGAATTAAATAAAATTATAAATTTCAATGTCTTCCTTTTATTGGAATTAGTAATTTTCTTGTTAAATTATAATCGCAATTTTTTTATTACAAAATATCTAGAAGCACAATTTTTTAAACAATTATACAATGGTTTTGTGAGCCTGAAATAATGTATCTTTTCTTTTGTGATGTATATAACTTTCAAGCAACGATCAAAGTTAAATGACACAAAAGACACAAGTACTTGTTATAACCCTTTTTACATATTAATTATCACAGACATTAATATTTTAAAGTTTTTTAATTGTTATATTCTTTTACACTACAAACATTTCACAATTCATTTTTATCTTCAATTTTTGAAAGCAATTTTCAAATTTAATGTCTTAAGCGTTGAAATAAAATCAGTTAGCTTTTATCTTGTATTTAGTTTAATTTCAGAATTAGAGATCGTTTGCAATGAAATTGTTAACAATGATTGAAATACCTATCTAAAGACATTGTCCGGAATAAATCACTGCTTGTCCAATTCACAAAAAATTGCTTTTTGTTGTTCACAACTTTGTTATTGTTGCATGCTCGACATTTCTGTTTTTAAAGGATGCACAATGACTATGTAATTTTTGGGAAATCGTTTGCCGGTCAAACGCACGCACTTATTTTGTGGGTGGAAGTAAGCATAGTAATTAAATCAATTCAAAATAATGATATTAATTGATGAGCCAGCAGCGACCATTATCAGTGAAAGAAGAAGCAAATTGTGGAAATGTTAACCATACCGAGATTCTGCCTGTTCAGTATTATTTCTTGTATTTCGTTATACCCGTCAAGCATACTTCATTTTTTCCAAGACTATTTAATTTTTCTATTTTGTCCCTTCTGTCAACTCACTTTATTTGTTGTTTTTCATTTTTTTCTACACACAAATGGTTCACACTATGAACGTAAAAAAAAGTTTATTTTCTAATACAAACAATAATGAAATTATACACAGGGTTTCTTTTTTTTTTGCACAATTGTAAAGAAAAATTTCTAATGAAAATTTACATTGTTACACTGCGTTAATAGTATTCGGAAAAAAAAGTTTTGCAACTTATCTCTACTATGTTAAATTTATTTTAAATTAAAAGCAAACGGCATTACAAAAAAAAAAGAACAAAGATATCAATAGTATTTAAAGAAATTAGAAAGCTGCATTTGTACTTAGTATCATATGTGATAAACAGTGTAATTCGATTGACCAATATTACACTTATAATATTCCATATTTCTAAAATACATTCATTATAAATAACGTGAGTAAAATCTTCACCATTTTTTATCAACTAATTCGAGCTAGGGTCGAATTTGACATAATATTATTGTTATTGTTGTTTACACAATGTTTGCACAAAAAATTAAAGAAAAGTGCAAAATAAAGAGAATTGTAATCAAAGCATTGTATCATTTCTTTTTTCGTTTTTGTTTTGTGAGCAGTGGAAATACTGATAACAAATTTTACAAAAAAATTGTTTAAGTTTGAATTTGTTAATAAAAAGATAAAAGTTGGAAACTTCCTGCACACTTTACAATAACAACATGAATCCAGCTTGAAAAGTTTGCACGATGTAAATACTTTGCACCATAACATTCTTTAAATATAAACTTCACAATATAAACGATTATTGTTAGTCTGGACACACTTTGTGTAACAATTCACATTTGCACTGCAATTAATGATTATAATCGAAAGGTCTGAAAAAGGATAAAACTTTTTTCAGTTGGTTAAGTTGCTCATAATTTGATGACAGAAATTAATTTAAAATGTGTATCAGCGGATCTTCCTACCGAAAACATCGTATATTACGCCGCAGAAAAATATGACCAACGTTGGTCTTCCTCGCATATTCATTGTGCATCTCTTTGACTTGACCCCAACGAAGCGTATTCTTGTTCAATAAGTTAATAAGCTAATATAATAAAACATTTATACGTTGTGTGTATGTACCTAATACTTACACACTTACAAAATACTTACATATATGTGTAACACCCACACGCGCGCCCGCGTCTGTGTGTATACATAAACACACATTTATATATGCACCCATATACATGCATACGCACATTCACACACGTATACATCTATATTTATCTATATTTATGTATATGTTTATAAACATATTTATATATACATATATGTATAGATACATTTACAATCACATTATAATCACCTGCTTCCATCTGATAACAATAGTAATGTCGGCGCTCGAACGGGGCAACGTACAGAATAACGATAGCCAACGAGTCAGCCATCAAACTTTCATGAAAATGGTCACTGTTTTCATCGCACTTTAATTAAAAGTTAGCAACGGCCAATGAAATTCAATAATTGACATAGTTGTTGGTGCATCAGGATTTGAATTTAATCAAATATTCATTGACTAATTATAAACCGATTGATTTGTTCACTTTCATTATTTATGTTTGTTTTTTTTTTTTTCTATTTTATGTTTCAAGCCATTATTTGTCTTTCTGTCTTCCTTATTATTTTTCGTTGACATTAATTTTGTGCTTTAATTATATTTCACTGAATCAGTTTGAATTTCTGACAGTCGGTAATGTTGTTATGCTGCAGGACTTAAACCAAAAAACTTGGCCACGTCACAAGTTCCGAGATGCAAAGTGCTGTTAAAAGACGCGATTCTAGTGCGATGAAAGATGCTGACTGCGTTGAGCGACCATTCCCTGGCGCAGCGTTACTGTTTGTTACAGTGGGATGCGGCTCACCGGCTCGTTATTCTGTGACGTCTCTGCGACCGTTCACATTTCCTTCCCTTTTTTTATGTCTTTTTTTTTTATTATTATTAATTATGATTGCGATTTGTTAACTGCATTTCTCTTCTAGTTTTATACTGTTCATTCTTGTTTTCGAATTCCCCTCTCAACACCCTCTCAACAGCCCAAATGTTTTCTGATTGTCAATTTTAACGTCTACAAATTGCTTGAAGCGTACAAACACTTGTTTTGTTTTCTAGTTTTAATACATTAAATCAACAAGTTTATTGCTTATCGTTAAACAGACTATCCATTTCTTGGTCATTTGAACAGTTATGAACGCACCTATAAATACACACATATATATGACAGAAAGAAATTCCCGTCCGAATGTCCTCAAATCGGATTTATGCAAAAGAGCCCCATCCCCCCAAAATCGCACTGAAAATGTATGCCTTACATAACACATTCTGTCTGCCATTTCCGTTGTATGCTGGAACTTGTAAAGGTTGACAAAATGGCGACTGGGAACTTCCGACAGTTGTTACTGTCATAGTAGTTGATATGGAATGAAATTAATTAATCAGAGAGGTCGGAAGTTTTTAACAATTAGTGACGTCAATCCGCAGAGATTCCAGTGTATCTAATTTGTGCTCGCTTTATTGTACCTTATTTTCAATGTCTTTTCCACGGCCACAATGTTATTGCAATGTTGACGTTTACAGTACAGCAGGCTTCACAACGCAATTTATTTTTAAATTAATTTTGTATTTGTCCGTGACACATCGCTTCATCTTTATGCTGTTCGATATTTTATTTCAAACGTGTTTGAAGATGAGTTTTGATTTGGTATGAAAAATGTAATGTGTAGTTACTGGCGATTGTCCGAGATCTGTGTTGTATTTGGCTCTTGGGCCCAAGCCACTAGAGGCCACAATAACACATTTAATGTGTATACCAAGTTAAAAATTTCCAACTCGTTCAATAGAAGTTTCGAGGATTCGTTGACGACTTGTTTTCTTTTTTTCGTCAAAAAGTGATAATATTTGTTTTAAAAAATATGTTTCAATAATTTTATTAGAATTGCAGTGTTTTTTGAATACTGTTTTTTACAGAAAACGTAACTACTTGATCAATTTTCAAAATTTTGGTAAACAGAGCACAAATGTTTGAAGAAAATAGAGTTGGATTTCTAAAAAATGTACAATTTTAGACTAATTTGATTCAGTTTTGACAAAAAAAGGGAAACAAAAGGGGAGTCAATTTGTGTGCTCTTAAAATTGTTTTACAAAGGTGTTGAATAAACTGAACTATTAAATTACTGTCTAAATTTTAACATATACTTGATTTTATGTGTGCAATTTCACATTACGAATGTGAAATTTCGGTTGCATTTTCATATTGTTTTAGCCTACGATTTTCTAGTCTAAAACAGTAAGATCTTTAAACCAGGGATATTTTTATCCTATTTTATTTGAATTCTCCTTCACTCCTTCCCTCCCCCTCCTCCTCGACGTCGACATGTCCCATTTTGAGCTGACAAAAAATTGGCAACCCTAACTGTAAATGATGTAATTGGGAGCAAAAAGAAGCTGGCATTGCTGTGACGTCAACATGGAAACATGAAATGATAGTCATTTAACAAGCATTTTGAGATGTTTGTAGTCTGTAAATACGAATTCACAAGCTTCCAAGGTATATGTGCTGTATATGCAAGGTGCTTGATTATTTACGTTTATAAATATGTAATACTCGAAATAAAAGTGCCTACGGGTGGTAGAAATTATATTATATATCAGAATCTTTTTGTGCAATTTCATCGAACAAGTTGTTGAACAAAGTGTATATTTTTCAATACCCTGTATCATAGCCATATATAACTTTTTACTTATTATCAAAAAATCGATCCTCATTGGTCAACCGAAGATCATTACTTCAAATTAACTTGTCCCTTTCTTCAAACAAAATAAGTCATACATTCACATATAAATATATTGGCAAGTGACATAATGTGTGTCTCATTGTTTCTTTTTTTATTATTACTATTTTTTCAATAATTATAAAATACGTATTAAGATGAACGCTAATCAAAAAGCATAAACAAACATTTATATAAGTATTTTATACTTTTTGCAAAGTCTTATATGATATTATATTATTTATTATACAATAGCTGGAGTAGTTTCGTAAGTTTTGTCTTTGAAGAAAAGAAAAAGAAAATTTTTAAAGGTCTGATTCCTGGTTGATTTTGATGGAAAATAATTTTACTGGAAAAAAATTCCACAAACAATTAATCTTATTTAATGAGCATCTGATAAAAAATTGCACATCATTGATACTACAAAATAAAAGTATTATTGCAATGAAGGTATTTTTTGCGCTTACCTTGCTTTCAAAATTTATGTGGCTATTTAACATGCGCTCCATTTATGAGATTTCAAACCTTGAAGATTCACAGACGTTTTAAAACTCTCGACATGTTACATGTTGTTAAACAATATTTTGTGGGTATTTTTACGGTTAGATCCCCGAGGAAACGCGAATGAAGTTTTGACATTGATTCTGTATTTTCGGAGACTTGAGGATTTATTGATTCTACAAATTATCAATATGCGAATGTCCGCATCACTGATATTGATATATCGATGGCATCAATATCAATTCAATACCAAATTTTAACACTAAATCAACATTTACAATAGGGTTTCAATTTACAATATTGAGTCAACATTAATTCAATGTTACAATTAAATATATAGAATTGATATGGCTGCAGTCAATGTTATATTTATTTGCAAGGATCGGACCACGATTTGCGTAAAATATTGAATCAGTATCGAATTGGCCTTCGTGTTCTTTTAGGGATAAATGTTCGACTAATCACAGTATCAAGTAAAGTTACTTACTTTGTTTAATAATTTGAGAAAATCTACTTCCAAGACTGTGTGAAATTTCGAAAATTGAGTGCATAACGTTTCTGCGTTCATTTACAAAAAGTCATAAATAATTTCGTTTCGTTTGTTGTCATGAAGTATACCGCAAAAAAAAGAATATATTTTGACTTGCTCATAAGTTATTATTCTGGTATTGAAAAGTATAATAATAATTTAATAAACGTTAAGTAATTTCTTTTTTTACAATCTGCATCTTATATAGTTTTTACAATAAATTGTATCGGTTTTTTTAATAACATACACATGAAAAATGAACGCACCATACGAGTTGTAAATTTTGCACAAAGAATTAATTTTAATATATTATGATTAACGTAAAATTAAAAAAATATGTAAAATTTGATTAAATATGTTGTTGAAAATACTTAAATATAAATAAATGACCTAAACTCTTTATAACTTGCTTTTGAACTTGCCAATATTCAAAAAGCAATATCTAAAGTCTTTTTATTTCGGTATAAATTGGTAGTATATAACTTCGTTCTTTTGAAAACAAGATTAATTACACTGTAAGAAAGAGTTTATTCCGACTCTAAAAGTTTTGAATCGAACGTTATTGAGGTATTGCAGTGTTCAAACAATACTCAACATCAACTTAGAATTAACACTTTGAGTGTTAGAATCAGGTTCTTCCATCGCTTCATTTTTTACAGTGTGGTAGGTCTTGTGTGAGTGTAGATGTATAAGTAAAAAAAAAATTAACATAAATGACGGTAATAATGATAATAAAAATAATAGTAATATTAATAGTAATAATAAAACAATGAAAAAAGGGATAAAAATGATTAATCATTATAAAGTGCGAATCGTTGAAATTTGCTCATTTTATAAATTCGCTCAACGTCGCACCCTGATTCTCCCGAATTTTCAATATATATATTTGTGTGGGTCTATGTGTGTATGTATATTAGGACGGCCGTTATTTTGTGAAAGTTCCAATTTCATTGATTCTTGGATAAAATATTAAAGAAAATAAGAAAAAAGAAAAGATTTACGTAAATTTTCAGTCAAGTTCTTCCTACATTAATCCATCCATGCCTATAAAAAATTAGAATTTACTGACCAAAGCAATATATTTTCAAATACATTTTAATGTTATTTTGTTTGATAATTTATCGAGAATCAATGTCATTGTTTTCGTAAACTAAGGTTGTGACTAAGCGTATGAATACACAAATGCACACACATACACACGCATATTTATTTCTTCATGTATACATATTCATAATACACTTGCATATAAATTTGTGACAAATTATTTCCCCTTTATTAATACGTTTTTCATGTACTTTTATTTGATATGAATTTAAATTAAACCATGAATGCTAGTGTTTCGATGAAATATACCAAGTAATTATCGTATATTGACAGGTTTTTCTAATTAAACGATGCATTTCATCAGAGTGAGATGCGACTGCAATGTCCTGCGCACACGAAAATCACCTGAAAAAAAGGCCAAATGCTACTCCACAATCGATTTTTTCCTTTTAAAATCCTTTATGTCGTGGAACAAAAAGTGCAAGAAAATAAAAATGAAAATGAGAAGAAGAAAAATTATAAAACGAGCAAATTCGAAACACACGATCTACTAATAATTTTTTTAATCAACAAAATTATTCTGTACCGTTCGCAATGTACCCAACAAATGCAATGTGTTGTTCAATAGTTACTCGTAAGTCTTCTATTGTAAGATAATCATACTGATAGTGTAACTCTTATGAAATAGAAGTTTTTTATTATTATGCGCGATTAATTATTACAACATTATTATTCATTATTGATTATGTTATAATAGTTATCCTTTTAATTATAATGATTTTAATAACGATGATAGTGGTGATGATGATGATGAAAACAAAAGTAACAATAATAATACAAATATAATATTTCTTTTTTGCAAAACCTGAATTATAACTTTCTTCCATTTTGTGAATTGTTTTGATTTTATATACTGACACGAGTGAGCGTTTCTACGTGTGTAAAAATTGATTGAAAACTGTTTGAAGAGGTAAAGTTTTTTTAATTTTTTCTTATCTTAATTTTTCACGATTGAAGAAAAATGAATCAAAAATGTATTGTAAAAGTTCTGGCAACATAGACGAAGAAGCTGTACTTTAAATAAAATGTTTTAACTTACGTAAGATAAGCTGTATTTATAGCAATTTTCACCGTAAATTAACAGACTTTACTTAAAATATTGCTTAAGACGGTAGCTAAGGTCCTGTACTTTATAGCAAACGCCTTCAGTTTCTGAATAGTTATTTGTCATTTCTAAATGTGAAATGACTCCAGAAATTAATAGCGGATTTTGTGAATAGAAGGATTTAAGCGATCACGTTAAACGTCTAAATTGCCAGAATGTATAACAAAATCTACTCAAGATTTTTTTTTGTACAATTTTAAGATGGTATATCATTTATATATAGTTAGAATTGAAAATTTCATGATAACAGTTGAATTATTTTACCAGTGTGAATGGTTTTTCTTGACGATTTTTCAAGTTCCTACCAAGGACAAAAAATTATCTTCTTTCTAATATTCGATGTCATTGAACATTTATATGTTCAAATTTTTTATACGTAGTTTGCATAACAGAAAATACCGTGGACGAAGATCTATACATTAATAGTAAACGAGTTATATCGAGTCAATTTTTATAACTTTAGTTTTCAATGTCAACAAATTGTAAACGAAAGTATCAAAATTAGCTCATTATTACTCAACTATTACTAATTATTTTATCGACTAAATTGTCTTGCACTGCACTATAATTTTTTTATCAGCATTAATCTTTATATGCGTATTTTGACTTGGCTGAAACGTGAAATAACCGTAGTTTTTGTTCAATAATCGTCTTAAAATGATCGAAGCTTTAGAAATTGTATGATATTGTAATATTCTGTAGTATTTCATTTCGCGATTGTAATTCAAAGACGTTGTCTTTCCACGTATTTCTTCTTGATGTGTCTTGTTTAGGGTGTTGAATTCGAAACCTGTTCCATGGAATTCAGTTGACTTTCTTTTTCTTTATTCTTTTTTTACATTTCTCCTGCGTAAAAAGTATAAAGTTAAATTAATATTTAATTTTATCTTTAACATTACTTTGTTTAATTAATTAACAAATTTTTTCGTTTTATTATTCTTGTTGCAATATTTCACATATTTATTCGTGTCTTAATATTAAGTTCTTATAATTATTAATTTATTGCAATTATTGCTGTTTTAAACAATACTGCATAACTAGCAAAAGTATTATAGATAATTATAGATAAAAAAACGAAGAATTGAGTTTAATTGTCTGCGAAATTCATTATTTAGCAGAAGTTAAAATTTAAAATTTTATAAAAAAAAAGTCTACCAACGTAAAACTTTTTTAGCCAGTATTTCAAGTTGCATGGGAATTTTACAATTTCGATTTACACTTTTTTACGTTGCACTGGTGGTGCAGCAGTTCTATTGATTTTTTTCCATGTATAGTTGCTATTATTATACATCTTGAACAAGACACAGAAACTATTCGCATTTATCATTAAAATGTGATGACTGATGATGCATTTTATAATAAAAACAACTTTTCTTTCTTTTGCCGCCTCACTAGAAAATAAAGCGCTGTAGTACTGGTTCCAAGTGTTAAAAAGAAAGAAAAGTTCTATACGTGTATGTAAATTGTGTATTATGTTTAAGTTCAACGATTAAGTTATTGTTTGAGTTGAAGTATTACGTGCGCTGTCGTTAGGGGCAATCAAGAAAAGTAGAAGAAAAAAGATAAAAAAAAGCAGAAAAGAGCAAGAAAAATAAAGACAGGGAAAAATAAAACTTAAGCAAAAGGGTTTGTACTTTAAAAAATATTTAATCCATGATCTGATGCTGTAAAAAGATTGTTAAACATTTAATTTTTGAATGCAATGCAATATAAATGAATAAAGCGTTGTGATTTTGCTATTTATTAGAATCAAATTGCTTTGTCTCTTTAATCCATTACATTATTAACGTATATTCCATAAGCATATTCCATTTTATTTTTCTTCTACGTTGCAACTGCAATAGACATAAAATATATTATAGAAAATACATGTCAAAGATTTGCGTAAGATATTGACAAATCAAGGCATGGTTCAACGATCTTAAGCGGAAAGTTGAAATTGAGATTGGCGATAGATAATTGCTATGGCAAAGAAAATTGTTAAAAGACGAGTTGATTAGATATTTTGCAATAAAAAGAATATAAGCAGCATCCATAGTTATATATTTAATTTTCAACAATGCCAATCGGCTCGAGCCTTACAGTCAGGCTCATGTCTTTCTTTAAGTCCTACTGTTTAACTTTCTTTTCTTCTTTTATTCATGTCCCTCGTTTTATTTGGACAATTTTTTACGCAAGTTTACTAATTTAAAAATTGTTACTTGTAAAATTGCGTGAACGACTGTAATAAAAATGACATTTGGTTTTATTTTATGCTTGTTTGTTTTCACTCTGTATGTATATTATTTTAGTCTAGTGTCCTTTTTTTTCACAAATTTTTGTTTTTATATCATTTGACCAATGACGAATTGTTAGAAAAAGCAATGTCTGCAATATAAACATTCGTTTTGTGAATGTTAATACAATTATTTTCAACATAATTCCAGATTTATGACAGCAACCCAACTTGATATACATTTTTTTAGAATGTAAATTGTTTTTAATATATAAGAGAATACAGCAATATTATTTTTTTTGTTATTATTATTTGTATTTAACGTTGCAAAAAGTAATGGTGTAAATATTTTAAATCACTTTTAAGAGAGAGAAAAAGTATTTTAGGTGGTCATTCATTGAACAAATGATTTCAGACACTTTTCTCAAGATTAATAAATTCAAGATTAATAAATAATCATTGAGTGCAATACGATCTAGAAACTCCGATTGGCTAGATTAAGTTTATTAACCCATCCATTGATTTATTTTTAAAATATTTAAATAAAAGTTAGTCTTCATAATACATGCAGACTAACTGAAGACAATGGTGTTGTCATTGAACTCGACATTTAATTATTTACTGAAATTAAGCGTTTGTTAGCAATAGCCTTTGTTTTATTATTTCAGCCCCATGGACCCATCCGTATCCCACAAGCACCCAATAGTGAGGTACGTTTTTTTGCATACCATTATGTCATAGACCACTTTGTTTTATCAATCATCCCAAAACATGTTGGACTTTGTTTATGAATTTGTTCATTGTTTTTTTTTCCATCAGTAATACCATTAATGCTTTTTGTCTTTTATTTTGTTCTCAAATTTGTTTTACGTTCATTGTCGTTTTCATTCAAAGAAGCATTTCTCAAATCCACGGTATTGAAGTATAAATGAAAAATATACACAAATTATTATAAAGTATGGAAAAGGGTAATGAAATTGAGTTTTGTACATGATATGTACGGTGTGTCTTAATTTGAAAACTCTATATTTAATGCATCCAGCTAAACTTATAACAGAATTCTTACTCAGAAAGATAGTTCGATAATTGAATGTAAGAATAGAATCCTTGTAAAACACCCTTGGTATATGATATACGATTTCTTGGGTTAAAATCAATAATAAATATATTCAAAAAAGATTTATAGTTCATTTTATATGAACCACTTATGTTACGAATAAAATATGTTAGTCCTAATTTAATTAAAACTGAATCGAATATTTATTTGGCACCTGGAATTGAATTTTAGATTTTGTTTATGAATTAATCAAACAAATTTAAGAATAATGGATAATACTCTATCTAATTCTAACACATTTGATGTTTGTTACAGTGGTGCAACAACAAATGACGAACAGGTGAAGCCACGCAGTTTGCGTTTCACTTGGAGTATGAAAACTACTAGTAGTCGAGATCCCATAGAAATCATGGCTGAAATAAGAAAGGTATGATAATGGTTTTTATATTTAGTTTAACGTTTTACTCTCACCAAGGCATCAAACAACCTTTCTTGTAAAACGATTTGTTCTGTAATATGTGTACAAAAAAGCTTCCTTTATAAACGATATTTTGGAAAAATGATATTTTAGTACCTTACACATTATATAAATAAACGATATATGATTTGCGTCAATCATTTAAAACAATGTTAATTAAAAAGTATGTTGAAATTACAGGTTCTAGACGCGAACGAATGTCAATATGATCAACTAGAGAGTTTTCTTCTTCTATGTACGAGTGGTGACCCAGCAACGGACAGCCAAGTACAGTGGGAGATCGAGGTGTGCAAACTGCCACGGCTCTCTTTGAATGGAGTCCGATTTAAACGCATCTCGGGCACTTCCATAGGCTTCAAAAACATCGCCAGCAAAATCGCGAACGAGCTGAAGCTGTGACTGCCGGCGAGTGGCGCAATACCCTCGCGCGCCAACCCATAACCCATTTCTTACGAACCTTGCCACCAGGTGGCAGCATCCTCCGAAGAATTTTACTCTTACTTTTTCTACAACCCTGACTCATCGGATTCAGACTCGGAAGAGATTTTCGTTTAAACGATACTTTCGTTTAAAATGTTAACAAGTAAATATTAGGGAAAGGAAAGAAGAAGACAGACAAAATTATGAAAAGTAAATGAATACGGGAAAAAATATTGTCAAGAACATTTGCATACAAACGTAAATAGTAACGCGTAGGCACTTCAGTGATCCGTCACTCACTCGTGCGAAATAAATCAGTTTGACTTGGCTAAACTCACTTGATGCCAAAATAATGTAAATTCAATCTAATCTAAGAAGCAACGAATTCACGCATGCGCCTGAAGAATAATTCAGAACGACCAAGTTGACAAAGCTGAAATTCCTTTGCTGGGAATGATATAAGAGCAAAACATAGAAATTAATAAATGAAGAGCAATTGTTCACTTGTCAATTTAAAAAAATCACGCTCTGACCCGCTTGTTTTGAATTCGTTTACGGGCGCTTGCGTAAATTCGGCTAGAATTAGCAGTATTATTTCGCAAAATGAGTCGGTTCTTGATATTGTAGTCAGGTTTTTTCGTGGGATGAGCTTTTTTATTTTTATACACACAAATATACATGCGCGCACATTCACGCACTGCTCTGAATAAAGTTAAAACAGGACATTTGCTGCTTCCCTGATTCTTTGTTTTCACTTCCTCAAAGCATGCCTATCCTTTAATCATTGCTTTTTCATTAAACAACTAATACGTAAAATATTACACAATAAACGTAACTTGTCAGGGCAGTTGCGATGGTTGTGGGCGTTTTGTGTTTAGAGTCGATTACCTTACATTTTTAGTGGCACCAATTAATTAATATGTGATATTGAACGGTAATGCGCCATCTGGTGGACGGAGGGATTAACAAAATTATAGAAAATATTGTTGAATCAATCGATTCGTTAAAGGTGATCGATCGTAAGTTTATCTTGTATAGACCTTTTAAAAGTATTTTCTCTTTTTTTGTCTTTCTTGTTTGGATTTTAAAAATTTGGTTTCTACTTTTTTTTTTCTACTGAACAAAGATTCAAATGAGGAATCATTGACTTTTTGTAAATACAAATAGCTGCTGATGCTTAATTTTATAGTTGCTTAAGTTGCTTCAATGAAATGCTTCTGGATACAATGTAGCACAGTATTACATACTTTAATTATTTTTTATTTGTATTTAAGTCCCGATGTACTCGAATTCAAGCGAACATCTGATAATCAACTTGTCATTGTCTTCGTCTTGTTCTTATTTTTGTTTTGTTCAATAATAGTCAAAAATTCATCACAATTTCAAGTCAATATTTATTGGTGATTATTCAACAATATTTTCCACGTTGGATTGTTATAATCAGCACCGTTAAAACTTAAAATTCAAATTTGTGATGATACCTGAATTTTTATATAAATCGATATTAAGACTAATTTTTTTCTTTTTTTTAGGATTTTATATTGGATTAAACGAAAAAGATTAGAAAGAAAGAAAGAAGTATGAAAGATTGACAGTGCTGCTTATTTCAATCACAAGTGCTCAGTCAATCGAAATCAAGCAATTGTTTGTTTGAGTTATCAAAGTCGCCGTAATTTATTTTAATTCTTACAATTGCATTATTTTATGCTCTTATTGATTTTGTTATTGTTGTATATTTTGAAGTGATTACTGTACATGTATGATCTGTTATAGTCTTAAAAAAAGACATTTGTGAATATATTTATTTCCCTGGTTTTTAAAAGAGCAAATTACATAAACTTTTTAGTACAAAAATGAAAGTGTAATTAACTCAGGCG
>JABFOV010002029.1:0-21740 GCA_022817685.1 Aradophagus sp. ZL-2020 | reverse complement strand
GCAGAGTTCTATATGAATTAACAATCTGCTAATTAGACCATTAATTTACATAAATGACTTAACTATAGAATATGATTTGCCGTATTCATCTATGAATATAGTTGAGCCGACTATATGCTGGTTGTACACACCATCATTTTTTTCAGTGTAGTTATAAAGTTACTTTTTCACAATTTGATCGTATTTTATTTAAGACAAAGGCAATTGTTGCAACATTGATATAAGATTTTTGAAAACTTCGATTCGAATCAAGTTTTACTTTATGATATCAACGCCACCTTTTACATGCAATACGAGGGAAAGAAAAAGAGAGGGAAAAAGAGGGATTAATAAACGATTGCCCGGTGGAAAGATAAAGAAGTAATGAATTTCGCCCGGCGTCCCTTAGGTCTCTCTATCCACGTCATACCAGTGCATTTTATTCGACTGTTTCGGGCAAAATTCATTTCAAAGTAACCCAAAACTCTCCCCTTTACGGCGCTCTTATGAAGCGAATATTTAACTTTCACGGCTCGAGGTTAAAAACACTGAACCCTTCCAGCTGTGGTTTAAAAACTTTTACAAGTACACGTGCCGGAATAATAGAGTGGTATCCGCCTGGGAAACTCGGCAAATTTCTTTCTTCAATGCATCGCCTATGAAATAGTAACAACCACTTTCCGCCCGCGTCGATCGGCTCTGATTCCAATTTCATTGCGAATCTAGAATACTTATTATCATATCAGACTTATGGTTAAATTGATTTCAAAAAGTTTGAAGAAGTACGGAGATTTATTAAATTATGATTACATAAAAGTGGTCATGATTGAGAGATTTTGTAACATTTTTCGGGATTGATATCATGATTTGTGTTTGAAGATAAATTAGACTTGATAAACTGAAAGGAACAAAAATCTGAATAAATTGAATTATAAACAATCGAGAAAGAATATACATTTCTATTATTTGAACTTTACGAATTTGTATTTATATTCAGATTTCAAATTTAAAATCATTTGAAATGAATGTATCAAACATGGGAAATAAAAAAAAAAAATTATGTATTATAGTATGTCATAAAGATTACAAATTAAGGATGTAAAATCAGTCAAGCAATGATTATAAAATAAAAAAAATCATCATTCGTTACGAATGATAGGCCCCGGAGGGATTCGAACCCTCGATCTCCTGTTTACTAGACAGGCGCTTTAACCAACTAAGCCACGGCGCCGTTGGATATGCAGGTCGAATAATGACATCTTCAGGCCGGCTTCTCGTGCGCTACGACTACTTGAACTTTTTTCTTTATTACCATCGAAAAATCTTCAATGATTTGTAACATATTTAATTACATTAATACAAGTTAAAACTGAACAATGAAATTTCTATGTTGCAAAACAACGTCAGTCAGTTAATTGATAAAATTGATTTGAATAACAAATAAAATTTCATGAAATGAATTTTATTTTCTTCACAAATGAATTCTTTATTGAATGTTGAGGGTTTAAATTTATTTGCTGTCTGTAGAAATTATTATTATAATATTATAAAATATTGTAAAAATATCAACAGTTACATTTTTCTTCTGTTCTCTCAAAATAATATTTATGTAATATTACCTTTGTGAAATAATAATACAACAATATTTTTGACGGACGTAGAATTATAAAACTTACAACAAATAATTTATAATAATAATATTAATAATATTATTTTATTGGGAGGCAACTTTAAGTTGTAGCCAAACACAGTATAACACGTTTGAAATAAATTAATGCGCCATCTGTATTTCACTAACTGTACTGCAGTTGACGGCGATATGAACTCAATCGTTTTTGTATATCATCGGAGAACGGTTCACTTGTTTTGTGAATCTTAAACATTTTTAAAACAGTAGTATTCAATTCGAATGATGCTTTGTGATTGTCATCATTTTTTGAGAAAGTGAACACGTATTTACTGTCACTTAAAGTAAGTAATGTGAAAGTTATTTTATTTTTAAGATACAAAAATGTAACAGCAAATGTGAGAGATTGAAAGAAAGTTTTTGAAATAATAATTGAATGAAATAACTAAATAACTGAATAAATATAATAAAAGTAGCTAACGATGTTTCAATTAGTTTTAAATTCATTAATTTAATGTTCCTTTCATAAATTATAGTAAAGATACACATTTTTTATACATTTATTTTACATCAAAAGTAATTTTTAATTGAAAAATGAAAGTGAATGTCATAAGGAAATTGTTGAACTAAAAGTTAATTTTATTGTACACCTTGTCTAAGTCGAACATGTTTGTAATAACAGTCTAATATATTTTAATTTATATTTTGATTGTAATTATGAGGTTATGTGAATGTAAACAATGAGAGGGAATCTTCCAAGTTTTATTGTAGAGTAAACCTGAAAGACTGATTATGTCAATCCGTCATTAATATAATTTATATATACATGGAAACTTAACTTGTATTGAGAAAAGATCATTTTTCATATTTGTGTATAAAAAAAATTTATATAAGTGACATAATATTATATTATTTTTTGAAGAGGTTTCATTTTCAGTTCAGCTTACTGTCACATTTGCTCCATATAGATATCAACAATCATTTATTTTTAATGATTATCAAATTTTTTTAGTTATCTCGAAAGATGTATCCAAACAATTGACATTGGTTTTCGGTCGATAATCTTCACATCACAACACACATGCAATCAAATAAACATGATAGAGGAGAAAGATAGATCCACTCAGTACACAAAGCAGGAGCCATTCAGGTGTCTAATTTATCGATGCCGAAGATCATTCGGAACAAAGTTCGCTCTGATCCAACACGTACAGGCCCACAAAATTCGCAAGCTACGAAAATGTGATTACTGCAGTAAAGTGTTCATCGAAGGAATCAACCGAAATCGACACGTGCGCACGCACTTTTCTGAAAAATTCTTCCAGTGCGATATATGTCTGAGATTGTTTACAAGCAAAAATCACTTGAAGGAACACATTCGTTGGCATTCCGCCGAAAAGCTCTTCAAATGCGACCTCTGCGAGAAGCTCTTCATGCGACAGCAACACGTTCAGATACACCTTCGCACGCACACCGGTGAAAAGCCCTTCGTATGCAAATATTGTGGCAAAGCGTTTGCCCAGAAGTACACGATGACCATCCACGAGCACGTCCACACCGGTACGAAGCGGTTCAGCTGTGAGTACTGTGGGAAATCGTTTATCCAGAAAAATCAATTGAACGGTCACATACGCGTGCACACGGGCGAGAAGCCGTTCAGTTGCTCGATATGCGGCAACGCATTTGCGTTGAAGGCCAACTTGGGTATTCATATGCGCACTCACACGGGAGAGAAGCCGTTTAAATGCCAAAATTGTGGGCAGTCGTTTTCGCAAAAGTGCGCGCTCAAAACGCACACTCGTAAACACACGGGTGAGAAGCCGCTCACTTGTGAAGTGTGTGGCATTAGTTTCGCTTTGAGGAATAGTTTGCGCGTCCACATACGCACGCATACGGGAGAAAAGCCATACGAATGCGAACATTGTGGCAAGGCGTTCACACAAAAAATTTCACTGAACGTCCATGCTCGCAAACACGATGGGAGCGAGCAGTTCTGTTGCAAGCAGTGTGGCAAAGCTTTCCTCCGGAATAAAGATTTAGTGTGTCATATGAGAGAACACGATGAATATGATGAGGATAGTTGTGAGACTGATGACGTTGTGGATAGTAAATATATTTTGCGTTGTCAAATCAAGAAGCCTTTATGGCAGGAAGCATTTGTAATGTAAGGAAGATTGAACGGATTTTTTCTTCTCTTTCTTATTCTTTTATTTTAAATTCTTTTTTCTTTTCTATCCCATTCTTTTATCTCTTGTTCAGCCTTGTGTAGAACACGGCCCACGACGTGGTATAGCATATCGAAGTTAGATGTTAAGTATTTAATTGTATCTTCATATTGTAAAAATAAAATAAAATAATAGATGATACGTGGTTTAAATATTTATAGTAAGTATTATATTCAAATATATATTTATTGGCAAAAAATGGTCTAAATTTAATTACTTTTTGTTGCTGCCATCTGAAATTGGAAAGAATATTTGATCTTCTCATAAATAAAAACATTTCATACGATTTACTAAAGTGTATTTTCATTGAACAATTAATCTTTAGTTAATTATTATTAACATGTTAAACATTGTTTGAATTAATTCAGCCAAATTCCATCTACGAACATTCATTTGATTTACGTTCTTTAACATGTAAATTGCAGTTCTTCCGTAAAGCTTCTTCGAGGAAAAATCTTTGTATCTCTGAATATTAAAAGAACAATCAGAAACTATGACGAACTTCCAACTAATCGCAGGAATTAACAGGATTGATCCGCCGCGCACACAGTTGATAATTATTTATATAAATTGTAATCAAAGCACGGGCAAAACGCTCGGAGTGTTCCTTGCGAATTCCCTTTAGCCGTGGCGTTATTAATTAGAAAGAACGCACGTTGATCCGTGCGTAGCCGTCTTTCGCGAATCTCGGCGGACTTATTAATAATTCCTCCGTACAAACAGACTCCGGAGTCTTCACCGCGATCGAGCGGCCGCTGAAAAAGCCGGCCTCGTCGCTCGGAAAAGTAGCGCGGTTTTACAATTTCCCTTTGCCGCGCGGATTTATTAACGGCGTGCAAATAATTGCGATTCGATTACGACGAGGTATCAAACAAAAATGAAAAAACAGTCCAGATCGAGATCATTCATCGCTAATAATTCGGTAATTGAAACGTGAAATGCATGTAAAAAGGCAAAATTAATTTTGAAGCTCGGTGAAATGAAACAAATATTATTAGCGTTCATAAATCCGTTGGAATATTAAAAAAATCATTGAAATTGTAATTGTTTTCTGATAAATGTTGTATTTTATCAATGCAAAAGTTTCGACCTATACTCTTATTTATCATATACAAGTATTTATATTATTTTCCCATAAAAATTTCGTTTTTGATCTAATAAAAAGCGTTGGAACTTTGCGAAAAAAAAAACGAAAAAAAAAAAAATTATATACATACATAAGAATGGCAATGAATTTGCTTTAAGTCGTAAAACGATGGGGGAAAGGCGAAGGCGGAAGGTGTCCGGAAAGAGGAGCGAAACCGCGCCGTAAATTCCTGTACGAATAGCGCGCCGTGAAATATGGAGACGGCTACGTTTTGCATATGTCATCCGCGCGCTCTTACGCAGCTGCACACTCGCAAATCGACGCTCGGATACGTGTAAACGCCCGCGTCAAGGGTGCACTTACGCAGACGCGGCGCCGTAGTTGGCGCGTACTCCGTGGATGCGGTTACATACGTGCTCCGGCCGCGATATTGAAAAGGACGGCCCAAGATGCGAATGGCCTTCCGCAAGATTAGATGCTCGTTTATGGCAAGTATTATTTCATAATCGATGGCTCGTAATTTCGCGTTATTGCGGACGACTGTGCATTCGCGTTGGTTTAATCATTTGTTTGACTGAAGGAAAGCAATATTACAATGATAAAAATATTATAATGAAGTAAAAATTAAAGAAAAATTGGATGTTTATCGCCTTCTGGAAATGGTCTTTTGTATTTTATTAAATTTTATTTATTTACACTGAGATAAACAGATAATTGAAACAACTATTGGATAAAGTGAATATCTAGATAGTTAATTCAAATATTTAGATATTCGTATAAACTATCTGATGGATATTTTGAATACGTATTTCTCTTGGTGTAATTAACAATCGCAGTTGCTAATTGATTTTATAAATGAATTTTTTTTAATAGTTGTACCTAAAAAGTTATTATAAATTAATGCAATTTAATTGACCGCATCAGATGTTTTTGCATTTATCAGAGTATCAATGTGGTCATAAATAAGATAATTATTATTACAATCATTGCTTATTGATTATTCGTTTTTAATTTATTGTTAAAACAATGAAATCTTGAAATATAGTCTGAGAAGATACTTTTTTAAATTGAGTACATTTCATCTGAAGTAAGTAGCACGTGCTCTCAAATATATTCAAGTATACTGTATATTTCACTCAACTAACATATGTTTTGTTCAAAACTGTGGAGACAAGTATTTCATTTTGAGACATTTTTCGTACTTGGGACATCGAAAGTGTCTTAATCACTAAAAGAGCGAATTATATCATCATCGATTGAACTATAATTCAGTTTGCCCAATTTTACATATACCTAGGTATATTACATTTTTACATATTTTTACATACATATTTACAACTTTTCATATAGGTATATAGGTACTTGAAACAGCTTTTTTAAATATCTACATCAAACGTACTATATACAATTTCTTTTATTGTATATAACTATCGATAAAACGAAAAAATTCGTCCTTTCCTCGCACACGTCTCTTCATTTCATACGTCGTATAAAAATTATTGACAGAGTTGTTACATTTTATTACCCCTTGCCCCCCTTCAACCTGTCGTGATTTTGCCCCATTTGCGCACGTCGACCCCTCGCAACACAAAGCGCAAAATACATAGAATTAAAAAAAAAAAAATCACGCCGCCTTCTCTTTTTATAACTTTCACAACCATTTGCGAAATTCCAATCAACTTTTCCGCCCGGCCGAGCTCGCCGAGAACTCATCTTGCATTATCATCCGGCGGCGGGGTCGGAGGGGGGTGGGGGGCTGGTTGTGGGCGGATAGACCGGACTTTTGAAAATCGTGCGCGAAATCCAAAAGTTGCAAATCGGCCATCCGGAATTCAGCCACGTAAAACGGCGATATTGCGAAACTCGGAGTTTACGGCCGGCGCGCTCGTACGCGCGCATAAATACGCGGCCGGGTTGCCCCGCTCGGCCACGACGCGGCCTCGCCGTAAGCTCGGAAAAGCCCCGACAGCCCGAAAGCGCGGAAAGAGAGTGTCACGTTCCTATAGCAACAACGGGGTGACTCCGCCTCTGGAGCCCCCGGTTCGATATCCTCATCTCCGCGCGCGCCGCGCTCTCTATCAACATGCTCCACATTTTTTCCGGCCATCCATAATGTACGGGGAGCATAACCGATGCAAAATTTTGCACACCGGCGAGAGGTGCGTCGGGGGGAAAAAAAAAGATAATAATAATAATAATAAAACATTACAACTGCACAAAATCGATAGACTTTTCAGCGCCTGGTTTGTTCGGTTGTTTGCAGTTGGATTACCCCCCCCCCCCCATTACCTTTCAACTACGGTTCACAGAGCGATCCATCCCCCTTTTTTTTTATTGCGTTTTCAGTCAGCGCGTGTTTGCTGTTAATTTGAGCGTGAGAAATTTAATTTGTTCATTTAATTAATTTAACAAATATGAATGTTGAAATTCGAGGGCTTTTAGCGGGAAATAAAAAAAAGGTTTGGATTGTTTTATGAATTTGGGACAAATGTGTTGATTACTGAGGGAGCGAACGGAATAAGAAAGTTAACTTTTATGTGACAAGTTTTTTTTTGCTGGAGGTGAATAAGAAGTGTGGTTTATTTTTGGAAAATATTTCTTTTTAATGATATAAGTTATTACTTAAATAGTAAACTGTACTGAGTTGATTATATGAATGGTGCATTTTACTTTTTTAGAGATCATTTTTAAAATTCGGTTTTCTCAATGTGCCTGTGATAGGAAAACAGTAATACAAATTATTTTCGTTAAAAAAGTTTTGTAGGTAATTTTCTTGTTCATATTTAAGAAATATATTTTTACCTTTGAAACTTTTATTAATTAAAAAAAACATTGTTCTTCGTACGTTCCACTATAGAATTATTACAATTTACAAATCACACGAGTAATTTGAAGAAACTCGGTACAAATCAAAATAACCATCAAATTTCGGTCACAACATTGTTATCCCCGTAACACCTCGTTCGTCAGTTGCGTAAAATCCGTACTATCAGATTGATTAGTCAAACAAAGCATCGATCTGCATTCGACATCCCGAAACTGTCAGTCAGCGAATAATTCGCAAACCGAACGTCACCGTCGCACGCCATCGAGCCTCCGAGCAACGGTCCGTAACTCAAAAATGCCGAAACAATTCGCGAGCGGGAAAAATTGACCCTAAATAACCCGCGCGGCGCGCGACCCGATATCATTCGTTTTGGACGAAAAAAGGGAGCATATTTCCATCGCGAATCGGTGAATCACAGTCGCGACGGTGTGTTGGTCCGCCGTTATATTACGTACGTACGAAGAAGCGGCAGAATGTGGCCGCACACGCGTGCATTCCGGCGAATAACTCGGCGGATGCACTCAGCGAAATTGAACCCACGATCCACGGCTCTCGCTGGCGCTTCGGTGTAATCCCGCCGACCGGCACATACGTAAGAACCTCGCAATCGAAGTTTTCATACGGTTTGACGAAGCACAAACGTGCGCTCGCTTCGAACAGCCAAGTTCTATGCAGAAATGTTGTAGTTTGTAGTTGCGATGAAAAATTGTTTTTTTCTCTTTTTTTTATAATTTATTATTTGAAAATTATTTGTTCACTGAAAGAATCAAATAACAAAAATTACTTTAGGGCAGGGTTATTGAAATATTTAATATTTACTTAACAAAGTTTAGTACAAAGCTAGTAACATGAAAAGTTTACACGTAATTTACCATAACTTTTGATCTGAGCTGAAATAAATTTTAAGAATTATGTATTCAATATTCAAATAATGTCATACGATACTTTTGATAAGAAACATAAAAGAGTTCAATAATTCTCGTTGTCGAAGAATTCTTGTCATTTTAACTATATACATTAAACAGCCATTAATACTTTTTCAGTCAACAAAAAGTTATATTTGTACTATTTAAAAATCTTCAAATCATCGACTGATAAACTACAAAACTTACCACAAACATAGATTTTATATAAATGTATTTTAAATTTACTTGATGTATCATATATCATAAATATTACGATTTTCATACTTCTTATCTATGTGCAGAAAGTTTTCTACGAACATAATATACGGATTTGAAGTTAAACAAATTTTCATGCAAAAATTTTCTCTTTTCGTTGCAAAATCTCTTCATTTTAACAGAAATATATCAATATCGATTTTTATTGACTACTTTTCCAACCTTTTATCATTTTGGGGAGAGTTTGATCAGTTTTTTTTGCAATTCGCAAACACCAGTTGTACAATAATTTTTCTAATTTCAAACTCGTATATTATATACCTACGAAACTTCTCGTTAATCCTATCTTAACTTCCTTTTTCCAATCGTCGTTAAGCAACAAGAAAATAACTTCGATATCGGTTCAGTATTGTCATTCAAAAGACTTTCTTGTCGTTTTCGAAAAGAAAGAGGGCCAGAGGAAGGAGAACCGCGGACAATGGAATTTGTGAAAAACAAGAGGCACTGGATTCTTTTGCGCGTCACGCCGAGTGACAAAGGAGGACGGGTTTTGAAATCTTGAGCTACAGGGTCGTCCGAAGGTTTTCGCGAGCGCCAGAGTATGGTTGTTGCGAGGCGCGCGCAGGCGTGTCAACCCTTACCCCACCGAGATAACGCCGCGATAGTGGGTGGCGGAATGATTCTACCTCCCTGTATATATTTCACTCTCTTTCCTCACCCTCTGTTCACGACACACCCACATAAGCGACGCGACATTGCACTTTGTATCCACGTTAGCCTTTGCAGTTCACGGACTACAATATTTTCGTACCAAATTACTTGCAACTCGTCGTTTTTTATTCACGCTTCGTATTCCTTCAAACATGACTTTCCTCTGATACATCTTGAAATCAAGATAACTCTTAATCGGGATGATAAAAAATTATCAGAAAGAGGTCTTTGTAGTTTTCGTGTTGACACACATTTTATTGAACAATTTTTTAAATAATGCCAAATTTTCTTATAGATGTCTTCCATCTTTCCGTATTTTCAACATTCAACTTTTCCACAACGGTACTTCCATTATTCGCTTCTCCCGTCACTGCCGCAGTAAACAGTTCTAAAAAAAAAAAAAGTATCGCATTCGTCGCGGGCGACACACCGTCCTACAGTGGCGCGCGCCATTCGTCAAACCGATCCCACCTGTCACGCGATCCTGTAATTTGAAAATCCCATGTATTTATCCCGGCGGCACGAAAAAGGCTCGTCGCCGAGGTCTTCCTTTTTTTCCCAGCCGGCGATCCTCCGGCTGTTGGGCGCGCAAGCGCGAAACTCCTACCCCGTCAGAACGAGGGTGGTTCCCGGCCGCGGATGGTAGGGCACCCCTCGACCTCCCCGTCTTACTCCAGCCAGCCCTCCGACTTCTTTTCCCGACTCCATTCAATCCCGCTTCTCGTTCGTCAGCCGACGGCCTCGCGCTTCCGTCTTCCTTCCGACGCCCGGGCATAGTTACACGCCATCCGTTAATCAGGGGGCACCGTCGAATGCGCGAGATGGCCAACGAAAACCGAGGAATCTCGATCGACAAGCTGTAGCCGAATTCCGGGACTCGATGTCTCTGAAGTCGAACACCAATCGGGCACTCCAGTGTGAATTCGGTCGGGGCTTCTTACCAGAAGACATCCGGTGGTGTAGTAACTCTGATTTAAAATCGAAATCTGGATACTGAGTGGCGAAAGTATAGAAGACGGTTTGTGTCCAGTGACTGAAGGAATGTGGATAGAACTTGTGAGTTGTAGAAGACAGTTTGTGCGTTACTGAATGATTTGAAGTGGCTGCAATATTTATGAAGACAGTCATTAAAGTTCGACGAAAGACAGTTTTGTCAACAGATGTCTTAATCCAGCTGGGGACAAGAAGAATTTCATCGGTGACCATCTGATTCAGCTTGACTCCAAAGAGGATTCGTCTGTCGAGTAAAACTGAGTTCACCATCTAAGAAGATCTTCATCTTAACCGAATCTGTGATGCTATTATCATTGAATATCTAAACGCGAATTCGCTAACTATAATATCTAAGAAGATTTGTATCTAAATCAACTTCATGGAACCATCACCATCAAAGACCTAATTCCAATTGCAACGATTCAAATCTAACTTTGAAGATACATCATAGACCATATCCACCATCGAAAACCCAAACCCAAGTTTGAAGATCCAACATCAAGAAACCAAAAGATAACTTCGAAGGTTCACATTCAGCACCAAATACTTCAATCGAACATGACCAAATCTACGAGAGCTTTCGTAATGTCCTACCAAACGATACTATTCTAGATGATCCTCAAAAATGTTTTAAATCAACCAAACGAACCTCGAATCGCTACTTGAACCACTATCCCCCGTTTCCGCTCAAATTCACCTAGACTCATCGGCCCGCCGACGGCTTTTTCCCCTCTTCCTTCCACGAACCATTACCAAGTAACATTACGAATGCGCCAGTAGACGGTTGTTAATTATAACCAACCGGGCGACGCCGTCCGGCTCGCGTTTTAACGAATAATAGGATTCCGCAAAGTTATGAAGCCGGGGCCCAAAGAAACGGCAGACATCCGGGCAACGCGGGCCGACCGGTATCGATGACGGGGCTGTCATCCGGCGTGGCGCAGTTCCGCGGAATTCGGCGTTTCTTGCGCGCATCGCTGGGCCCTTTGGTACGGGCCCGAAAAGGACAGGCCAGCGAGCAGGAGCAACAAGAAAGCGCGCGGCCCGGGCCGCTCAGCCGGCGAGCGATGCCTCGCTTTTTCTGCCCGCTCCACCGTGGATTTACATCGGACTCCTGGGCCCGATTTACATTGACGCGCGGGTAAAAAGCCCCCGGCCGATCGCGCGCGCGGAAAAGACTGCAGTCGAGTGCGAGGGCGCGTCGATCGCGCATCACGAAATCGATCATCCGGAGTGAATCGCCGAGCCGTCGACGGCACTCGGTCCTGGATTCGCGCTCGGCTCCAGTGTCCCGAGAAGCGTTGCTGGCGAACGAGCGAATGAGAGCCCCGGCTGGACTGGTCCTCGCTGATCCAGAAGATCCATAGATCGCCCCCTTCATCCGCGGTCCGTCGTCTTTCGAGCGGAGTTCGGCCGGTGGTCTCGGGTCCGGGGTCGCGGTCTTAGACTGGAGCTGTATTTGCCGTACGCGCCACTGCCGGGGGGCGGCGGGATCCTCCCGGCGGTGACCTCCGGAGTGGGCGGCCTCGGCAGCGGGGGCTGCCGACCGGTCCTCCTCGGCGGCGTCGATCTCTCGATGTCGGCGGCGGTGCAGTCGGCGCCGAACGGGCCGCCGCCCCACAACCCCCTCCACCCCCCGGCCGGCCACCCGCTTCCGCCGCTGGGGCCCGGCCACGTGATGATGCCCCGGCCGCCCTCGAGCAGCATGGCCCCCCTGCCGCCCGCGCACCACAACAGCAACCTCGGCGACGCGCCGCCGGACCCCGACGTCCTCCTTGCGCTGCTCGCGAGGAACAAGAACCTCGAAGGTGAGCTGCCTTTTCGTTTGTTCGCCCGGGACAAATGTTCGGTACATTTTTACGTTCGTTAATGTGCACTCACAAAAATATATATAGAATATTTTCCTATTTTTTCTGACAATGGTAACTCAGGGGGATGACTTCAATAAAAGTCGTGGTGAAATGTATAATTTTCTACTTTTATTTGGAAATTCGCCTTAAAAGCAGAAGGTTCTTCCCGCAGTTGTGGGACTTTTTATCTAACGTAGATGGGAAAACTTACTATATCTGTTTTTTTAGTGTGGTTCGATATGTCTTTGTGGGAATTGTATGTTCCATTCCAGAGTAAAAATTTGAAATCCCGAACGGAGTGTGAAAATAACATCTGTCTGTAATTACCTCGTGAGAGAATATCATTTTTCTTGTAAATATTTACATCAATTATAATCATGTATAGTTTAAATGAGAAAATTATTGTAAATTGTTTGACTTGTGAAGTATTTCAAACAATGATCTAAGTTTTTTTTTAATCGGTATTTCTAAATGTACCCAACATTTTTCTAAGTGTATTATGGCTTTATCATTTATGTATGACTTTTCGTGCTGCAATATTCATGTCATTTTTTGCTTTTGTGCTTGATGTAAGTAGAAGTGAGGACGAAATAATGGAAAAGGAAAATTTATTTATAATAATAATTATTATAAAAAACAATATTTATATAATATAGATCACAATACATTGTATACTTTTGCAATGAATCATGTTAAAGCATATATTGAATCAGCTTAACAATTAAAAAAAAAAGCACTTTTGTTTGGTTTGCTGAATATCACCTCGGAAATTGTACGAACAAAAAACCTTCGTGTATCGAACGATTAAATTAAAAAGGTTAGTGGTGTATAAAATTCAATTCATTAAACGAGTATCGTTCAAAATTTTATCAATTTAAGCAATACAGTCTCCCTTCAAAGCTTTGCCAGCGTGAAACGTGTACAAACGGAATATCTTTCAACGCTGGCGGAACTGTTGATACCCACTTTTCAACGTCAAACGGCTTTCTCAAAAGTCATTTGTGCATTTCCGTCGGCCCCGTCGGCTTTAATGTTTTTTTAAACTATCAAAAATGATTCCGTTTGATTCAAAGCGAATGGCAAACCACGTCGCTTCCTTTGTCAGCGGCAATTTTCCTTTTGTTGAAATGTCAAACGAATTTTCACTTTGAGCCGAAGAGTCAATTTGTCATCTTCGGAGGAATAAGTTTTACTTCCGAGTCGTGCACGTCGCGGCGCCATGAAATAGTAAATGACAATTTGCAAATTAAAAAGCTTGGCAAATCAATAGATGTTAAAGTCATCGCGAATATCCTTCAATTTATATGTAGCGAAGCACCATCGACGTCGGGCATTACGAGCGACTGAATTATTTAGTTTTCGTCAACACTTTTATTGTATGGAAAATTGATTCGCGGGTATTACGTAAATCGCGTGCAAAGAAAATGAGAAATACATTTTTTGTGGCGCGTTTTTTCAGAATTATTCATTTTTTGAGGTTGAAAGTTAAAAAGTTCAATTTTATGACTTCACGGCAGAGTGTACTTTTTTGCTTAAGGAGAGAAAGTAGTAACTTTTCACCCTGTCGAATAATCTACTAAAATTCTCAGAAATTAACAACTTTTTGTTTATGTTACATAATATACTATTCACATGAAGTTTGAAGTTATCCCGTAAATAATTTGATTTGAAAATTTGTAAATTTTTATAGTATTTTATTTTATTTTTATAGTTTTATTACAATGAATTGTACTTTATTTCTCTTGGTGTTTATTAAAGTCAATTGCAAGTTCCGTACCATTGTATCTCTCTTTTTTTCACAAAAAAGCTCTTTTCACCTCGTTACCTTATTTACAACTTTTTTTTTCTGTTTTTACGTACCACAAAAAATGATGTACCTTGTTAATGCAAAAGGGAATATATCTATACTTCGCAGCGTATAAGAGTGCATCAACAACATTGATCTACATTGCGGACGTTGCAATTTACACCTCGAAGGTCTGAAACGGAATTTTTACGTTGAAAAGCGGCGGCAACGAATATCCCGCCGAGCGAATAAAACTTTGATGTTGCGCCCTTGTCACAAACGAAGAATCCACAAGCGCCTGTCGACTGCGTTTCTTTGGGCGGGAAAAACAAAAAATCGGCCGGTTGAATAATTAACTAAAGAATATAACACGGCGGCAAATTAAACTGCGAATTTCTTTGTGCCTTTGCGTGGACTCGTTGCGTGAACTACAGTGACGTTTTCGCTTTGCCGTTCTTTCCCTTTTTCTCCTGCGTTTTGAATTTCTGTTTTATCAATTCGAGCAAGTTGACACAACCCAGCTAGAATTTTTCCTAGTAACTTATGAATTGATTTATTAATAGAGAAAATAGAGGAAATGTACTAAAATATTTATGAAAAAAGTGAATATGAAAAAAAGTACACAACTGAAACTCGAAAAATAATTCTAAAAACTTTATTCATAAGTTATAAAAGTCGGAGAATATTCAAGCTACTTATCGAAATGCGCGATATGAATTTTGAACATTTCAGACTCGAAGATTATTTGACATTAGATTTGACGTTAAGTGTCGTTTTATTAATATTATAAATTAGCGTGAAATAACGTTCTGCGCAATATTACTCTCGCGTATGATGTTACATTTATACATTTATAACTTTAAGTCCACGTTAATACTACACAAATAGTATAACTTACGAGCAACGACTTGTATGACTTCTTTTTAATGACTCTTGCTTTCGAATTCCGAACACATGCTTTCGCATTATTTCTAATTCGAGAGAAATCGAAAAAGCGTTTCGTACAAATCATCCAGCCTGCCGAATTAAGACGCTAAATTGACATTCACTCGCCATCGGTAAAAAACTTTTTTCTTCAATCATCCCATTTAGAAGCCGTTCACCTGACTCCGAATTTCGATTGAAAACTAACAGCGTGATTCTAAAGGATCGTATTCAATAATTTGATTTAAATAATACGTAATTTAATAATAATCGTAAACCAAATCTTTTTCTTACGTTTCATAAACAAACAAGTATCCGATCGCAGCTGTATATTCCATTCCTTATTTCCAATAATCAATGGTACGATTTAAATATTAAAGTGTATTATTAAAATAGTAAAATATACGACTTTTACTTCGAAAAACCATGTGCAACAAGTTTGCAACGAATCCCAAATTCCATAAATTTTCAATCAAGAAGATATACTTCTAACGAAGAAATTATCTGCTTCATTTTATATCATACTGACATTTGAGTCCTAATTTTGCTCGTCGATGGACGAAATGTTATTCTATTAAAAATTCGTGCAAATAATTATCATTCGAATTCGCTCGTTTCAAACTTCGCCATTGAAACGTACCATTTTCTTATCCCACCGCAGCATTATTCCAATCCCATTCCATCGCAATTACCGGCATTTACATCGGACCATCGATCCGCGCGGCGAGCTGATTAAAAATCCAGCCCGATCCCGATTCGATCGCAAGCCGGGCTGCATCGGCGAGCAACAGATTGCCAGGTGCGTGCATAATGCAACGCGAAATCAGCCCCGCCAATCACTCGGCGGCCCGCGACTTTATCTTTATCTGCCGCGCGTGCACGATTGTCGCGGCTCTTCCCGGCCCGAAACCCGAAGCCGAAGGAGCGCGCGCGGCCGCCCCTTAACTTATTCAGTCCTTCAATCTCGGTGAGTGGAGCAAGGTCGTGGCAAAATCGTTAATTATGTAGACGACGAGCGGCGGGAGGGGCCGCGCCCATCTTACTTATTAACTCACTTTTGCGTTGCCAAATGAATATTCAGCGAGTGGGCTCGAGCACTTTCGGGGGCTAGGTCGAACGTTGCGAGGTAAAAGAGTAGACAAAACGAACGATGGTCCATCGTAAATTCGTTGGAAACAACGGAGCGAATTAACGTTGACGAGAAGACAATTTGTTTTCAAGGGAAAATATATCTACTGTTATAAAAGTTGAGAAAAAGGTAAAAAGACCTTTAAATATTGTTTTTTCGAAAAATTACTGAATTACATATCATTTGAGGCAGAAATTTAAATTTCGACACAATTTTACATTCCGACGCAAAATATATAAATTTTTGACTCAAAGTTCTATTTTAATTGACAATTTAAAAGTGTGAATCGAAAATAGTGTTTTAAGAGTGTATGAATCAATGAATCAATGAATCAATGAATTTTAAGAGTGTATGAATCAATTTATTAATTTTTTGAAAATTTTCCCTCGGCGTGTAGATATTTTTTTTTTTAATAGTTCGAAGCGATTTTGCTGTAAGGAATACTATATTACTAATGCAACTGCTTATACAACTTTAGTCAGAGCAGTTCTTCAAATGATCTTTCTAAACTCGTACATCACTTTGAAGAGTTTCGTACGCTAAGCGAGCAAAAAAGCGAACGCTAGCTGCATACTGAAACGCGATACTCGGATGCCTGTGTAGGCGCAAGGATTTAGAGGACGCGAAAAAAAAAGTGTCCGCGATACACAGACCTGTTTTCGGCCACGGTGGAATAAATCATCCGGTTATAGCGACGAATAATAAATTATTCCGTTCTTTGCTTTACGCCATCAATTATATACTTTTGACGGCAAAAAGTCCAAGTTTTTCCGGGTAAAAAAACATTTCAATACATCTTTTTACTTCAGTATTTCAAAAAGTTTATTTAAAAAATCAATTTAGTTTTTGAAAAATTAAAAAACGTTCAAAAATTCATGTGCAAGAAGTTCAATAAAAGAAAGAAATTAAAGAGCGCTTTTGAAAACGTTGATTGGCGATCGTTTGAACGTAGCCGGGCGCCAGGGTTGTCCGCTTAACACGGCCCGGCGAGCGAAGGTTTTTCGTAGGAAAAGGCCTTCGGGCCGTTGCGTTTACATGGGGGTTGGTGGATATTTTAATAAGGTAAGTGCTACAAGGCCGCGCGAGCGCGTCCACACAGACACACATATCGGCACGTAACTTCGCCACTGTTGGGGCGGTTTAATCATGTAATGTGTTCGGGAGGCCTGGCTATTCTGGCCCTATAATCAATACGATATTGCTTCGAGCGCGATAACGGATGTACTTATACCGAAACCTGCGAGTAATATCGATCATTTCTTCAATCAATCATTTTGCGCATAAATTATTCAATTGTTTCGTTTCCGAAAGCCAAGCTGGCTTCTGTTTTGTAATCAAAATATGAACCGTTGTTATTTGCGAGCAAAAGTTGGGCACGAAAACTTTTATTGTACAGGCGTAAAAAGCTTTCTCCGAGCGATGAAGAAAAGGAGAGGAAAAAGAGAGCAATTTTCGACGGATTTTTTCCGATGTCAGACAGTTTATCTGGACTGGAAAAGTTTTTTGGAGTTTTTTGCAGAGTGTATAAATATCGTAAAAATTGATAATTAATTGTAATTTTCGTAAGTTCTAAGATTCATAATGTACGTTTTGCGCGTACTTTGTAAATTGTACAGTGAATAATGTAAGCTTGAACGATATTTCATACCTTCTGCAACGTACAATGGACTTTTTTGTAAATACTTTCTTAATTTCATGATATATAGAGTAATTTCAAAAAACTCGATTTCTCATTGAAGAAAAAAATTACAAAGCTTGTAACTATCGTACGTTTTTAAAAAGCTTTCAGTTTTCTAACAAATGTAATAAGATTTTTTACAATCATTTCGAATGATAATGCGTGAATTTTATAACTAAATATTTAATTACAAGTCGTTTGACGCATAATGCTATAATAGTCGATCGAACTTAATTGAAAAAAAAGAAAATAAAATAAAACGTATTGTATGGTGGTACTAAACAAACCTTTATTGGAAAAACCGCAGGGTCTTCGACACACGTCAATTGCAACAGCTATCGTGTTACGGATCGAAGTCTCAAGCGGTTTTTTAAGTTGCGACTAAAAAGCCATTAAAGAGCATCATGGTATGTATGATCGATGACTACTTCATACATTTATCGAAAAAAAAGAACAAAAAATAGAATCGTGGGAATGCCACATGATGTGGGTGAAATTTACGTCATATACCATAAAAGTTACTATATGCATATTGAAATCTTGCGTCACAAATCTTTAAATTTACAAAATGTATATCAAATTTACATTTTATATCGTAAAATTTATGATGTATTTGTGAAATTCGCGTTGTGTGTCATAAAAGTTACTATATATGTATTGGAATCTTACGTCATAAATCATTAAATTTACAAAATATATATTACATTTACTTTTTATATCGTCAAACTTACAATACCACTTACTATATATACGTTGGCATCTAACGTCGTAAATCATTAAATTCACAAAACATATATCAAATTTACTTTTTATATCGTAAAACTTACAATACAAGTTACTATATATACATTGGAATCTTACGTCGTAAATCTCTAAATTTACAAAATACATATCAAATTTACGTTATACATCGCAGAATGTACGATTTAAAATTAAAATTTACATCATTCGTTATACCAGAAACAAAGCATTCTCAAATTACAACTTGGCCAAACTTACAAAATTTACTACAAAATTGAATGTTTCATATCGTAAAACTAATACGCCCCAATTTCTCCGAAATTCATCTCCCACAATACGAAAATCCTCTCCCTCGAATCGAACCCGAACTTCAAGCAAACCCGAATTCGCATTCCTCCCCGAACAATGTCAACAAGAACCAACCATCACACGACTCTCCGCGACGGCAAAGCGATTGACTTTTCGCGATCGAATCGAAACGGCATGAGAACGGCTCGTCCGTTGATCAAACACGAGATCGGGCCGGCGCATTCGCCGAGACGCTTACGGGGTAATCCGAGACGCGGCGTTACAGTAACCGAGCCGGTTTTCCGCGCCGACGTGGGAATGGGCTCGGGGGCGCGTTCCTCGCCGAGGGGTTGTTTTGCCGAAGCAACGCGGAGGGCGTGTTCGTGGTCGGACATGAAACCTGGCGCTCACTCGGCCGGCACGTGACTCGTAGGAAGCGAACTGTTTGTGTAACATAATCATGCGCCGATATTATGTTAAACCATCTTTATGGCCGCTTTCGTTCATTGTCCCGAGCGTTTATGCAATCGGAGATTAAACGCTCCTTGATGGGAACGCGGCGCCGCTCGTTCCGCCGGCGAAACCCGAGCGCCGCTCTGATAATCACAGATCAATTAGTGCAGATGTTCTTTCGGCTTTCGACGGTCACTTTTACCAGCGCGAAAATTGGTCCGCTTGAATGAAAACGCTGCGACGATTGACGCGGTGGGAAATCAATGAATTCGGGTAATCGCAGACTGAGAACGTGATTGCGAAATTTGCATTGGAAATTTGTTTCGAGGTTTTTTCCCCTCCTTTCTTTTTATTGAATTGTTATAGTTATCAATTGGAAATTTAAAATTGAGGCACTGTCAGTGACTCGGGCATGAAAAATGTCTCAAAATACAATACTTTGGTTTGTAATTTCACGAACACTTGTTCCCACGAATCACGGACATTTTTGCATAAAGGGATTCAGTTATTAAAACAAACGTTGCATGATATGCATCGCAAAATGACGCAGTAGGCGAAACAATTAATTAACGATAAGTATTCCGAGCTCCGTTGCATACCAGCATCTAATTTATTTATTAATTAACAATCGTTTGCAGAACATTACGAATATTATTCGTCTGTTCAATTATTTTAATATTATAAAATGAAATAAACGCATCAATTTATAAATTAAACAATTAACGCAATAATTATAACCATTGCATTGATTGTTATATTTTGTGCTAAAAATGTTTACTTAACAATTCAAGAAATTCAAAGAATCAAATGTTTTACTTGATATTTAGTATTTTCAGCATATCTGTTCGTTTGTGAAACAATAATGTTAGTTTAAATAATTATTATTCAAATAAAAGAACATGTGGAAAATTATAGTAATTAATAGTATTATTAACAACATACAAAATCGTCTTTGAATCCGAACAAAATGTTCATCGCAACATCAATTAACATGATTTTGCCACGACCCGAAACAATGCCACAACTGTGTCCCAAATCAAAATCGAATGCGACTTAAAAAAATTTTTTAGAAATCTTTCTTTTATGTTCTAGAAAATGATCGGCAAAATTCGAGCAGCGTTTCTGTCAAGCAAGAACGTGAGTTCACTTTGATTTCGCTATTACATTACGTCGATCGTACCGACAACTGTCAATGACCATAATCACATGTTCCTTTACAACCCGCGGAACAATCCCGATCGCTTCTCCGTCCTTTCATAGTTTGCGTTTCAATTCGGGACCGTTAATCCGGGCCAAACTAACTGATCGCTCTCGTCGCAAACATTATCCCCCTTTCGCTCTCGACTTGTTGCAAAAAAAGAAAAGGAACAAAAATACAACATCAAGGACCGGGGATAATCATCTTTGAATGGCCGCGCGGATCACGGTACCTCGGCCCTTTGAAGCGCGCGTATCATTCGAAAAGCTTCGGAGAATTGGAGTGGCCCGGCTAACGGGGATTCCCCATATGCTGGGTGGAAAAAGAGCGCGCACTCGAAACGCGTTCGCCAGTTGGCCGCGTACTCTCGCCGACGCCGCGCCATTATTCCCGGCAAAGTATCCCACTAGACATCCGATTATGTCACTGAAAGTCGACTGCCGATATATGCGGGTAATCACGACGGTTCGTCGAGGTCGCGCGTTCGATCGGATGCAACGGGTCGAAGATGAAATTGGACGTTGAAAGTTAGCGAACGATTAGTTGATTTCACTCGTTCTCAAACTGTACTTTTGATTCGTCGTTTTCGATTTGAAATGAATTTTCAAAAAGTCGGCAGCCCAAAATTTGAAGTCCGTTGAATGAAATGTAAATAATTTCAGCTTTTTTCAGCTTGATAGCGAGAAATTAAAAGAATTAACAGCGATTCGATAACATTTTATTACGAATTTCACCGTGATGAGAGATCAGGTTTCTGTAAGGTACACTGAGAGAAATAGATATTCAAATTATCCAGATGGTTAATCTAGATAGAAAATAACTGATCATTTTGACAACAAATGTATATATTTTTTTTAATATTTCATAACCCTAGTATTCACATTGATTATTTCAAATGCACACTGACTATACAGATAATAAAACTTTATTTTAATTTTTTTTTTTTTTTCAATTACTTTTTGAAATTTGCATCGGTGTTAACTCAAGACCGTCGCGATATTTACGAAACAACGTCGAAACAATAGGTCGCAGGCTCGTTGTTTCGCGAGCCTCCTCCGAACTTTTGACTCGGCCGGGGCTTTTGTTGGGGACGGTGGCGCAAACTGCACGCACACGCCGTGGG
>JABFOV010002028.1:0-21741 GCA_022817685.1 Aradophagus sp. ZL-2020 | reverse complement strand
CAGTTCGCACGTGCAGTCTACATTCTCTAGCTGCGCGAGACCACGTACCGTCAACACGACGCAATGAATAGTACTGGAGACGTCACTGACAGTGGTTGTAAACACGTCCATGACCGGATAAGACATATGTTTTTTATATACCGACGCTGCTTCACCCGTTAGTAACCAACTTGAATTATTTTGGAACGCCAGGGTGTTCTAAGGCGACACATCCGCCTGCCCCCCCTTTTCGTTTTTTTTTCCTTTTTTTTTTTTTTCCTTTGTTTTACTCGATTTACCGAGCGAAACGGCTAATAACCCGGGGCGCTAATGCATTGAAAAACGCCATAAATAGTAAAATACGCGGACCTTTATATCTCGTTTCCGTGTTTCGACTGTTAAAAGGGGATATTTTAGCCGCGATCGTGCGGATTGTTCATCGTATACGGCGAACGTTGGCTCGTTAATAAAAATAAAGGACATAAGAATAAGGCTGAACTTTTCTTTCACGGCACGTCGTGTGTTCCCGACATACGAGGACACATGACTCGGCGATGAGACTAGACGGGAGGAGATTCGTAGACGCGCGTTTTCTCTCGAAAACGACCCTATATCGGAAAGACATAAACGACCGAAATCCTGGCTGTAAATTAGGATCCGACAAAATGCTGGACTCGCCGACAATTTTTATTTCTTATCCTAGTTCCCGCGGCCGCCATATTTAACCTCGTAAGACAGTTTGAAAAACATCCGCCATCGGCAACCGAGTCAACAATTTATCGCAAATTAAGCTCGCGTCGGTGCACCGTCGGTGAGTTCTTAATAATGCTGCTTACAAGTTTTTTTTAGTTTTTTTGCTTGTAGCCAAAAAACAGATTCTACTTTCCGCGATTGGCACCTTAGTAATCTTGATTATCATACTGAGAAAAATATTCGCAGTACTCAACATTTGAACATTCATAGTTACACTTAAATTATTATATATTTCAAGTTTTCCACATAAAAATGTCCACGCGACTTAAATTTATGAAAACTTTAAACAAATACAAAGTAAATTTAACAAACATCACGTGCATACATAAACGTCAAAGTAATTCGAAGTACGTAAATGTATTTCACATTTATTGTTGAAATTTTACAAAAATTCATACTGCGGATTTATGGAAAACTGCACCCTAATTATTTCACAAATTTGCTCAAACATTCGCCACAATTTTCTTTTACATTTCACACGAGACGTCACTCCTAAATCATTCATTCGAATCGTTCCTTAATACAGCATTCAAAACCCACGACCAAATTAGCAGCTTCAGCGACTCCGACCGAAACATCTTTCGATCAAACGAGCGGGCGAAAATGTTCGGCGAAAATTCATCACGGGCGTTTTAGCCTAACGAGAACGATCAAACGAATAATTACGCGATCGGGGATCGACTCTCGAAAGGCGGTGTGAAATCGCGCGTGTGTTTATATTAACCGGCGTGGCTGTGCGTGTGTGGAAAAACAGGGGGCGACATGATTTCAAGAATGCCGAGCACGTTCGCAACCAATGCTGGCAGCCAGGCAGTAAAACAAATACCGCCCATCCTGCTTGTACAGGGTGTCCCGCTGTAATACGACTCTATGGAAGCGTAGCTCTCTCTGCCTGCCGCGAGCCGGACGAGCTCCACGTGAGAGACCTTTTCACGACTCTTTGCATGCCGCGGAGCCGGTGCGGATGCGCGCATAAATACGCCCGCGGCATTTAAGCATCTGATCTCGCGCTGCTATAAAATAAACAGTCAAATTATATCAATTTATATTTTATTTCTCAGGCCATTTGCCCGGGCTCGTGCCCGCGGAATAAATATCCGAAGCCGCCGTTAATATTAACACTCGCTCGGCTGCCGCGTTACTTTTATGGCGATGGCAAAAATGAAAGTGTTGCTTTAAGGTGATGCGATCGCCGAGATGGAATAATTTCGTTCTTGTCGCGCGACCCGTTGTTCGCCGTACGAATGATGGACATTTGTATCGCTCGGTTGACTGTATTTACGGGCTTGTTGTCATTACAGAGGGAAAACGATATTACGATAGATTTTCGCCAGGTAAAAGAACGAGGAAACGAAAATTGAAGTGATTAGAAATAAGGTCAGAGAGTTGGGGAGTGATTGCAGTGTAAAAAAAAATGCAGCGTAAAAGGAAGTGAATCAACTGGATTATTAATCAAACGGACTTTGAATAAATTCAAAGTTTTATTTCCTAAGTAGTTTACTATCGGTTTTTTTGTGTCGAGAAGACAAGATCCACTTGAAACAAGAATATTCCAATCGTTTTCACGATTGCAAAAGGTAATGAAGATGAAAAAGAGAAGATGAAAAAAGAAAATGAAGACTGACAGGTTGAGAAACGGGGTCTCTCGTGGTTTTTCTGTCTCCGCCGATATTGGACGAAAGCAAATTGTCGCGGTGGAAAAAGACCGGCCGCATTGTGCAATAAGTTCGGGAACTAATTCGTAGGACGGAAGAAACGTCGTTGAAACGGAGCCTCAATGATGGCTAAAGGGATGATGGACGGATGAAAGAAGTGGCCAATGTGGGCCGGTTTCGGCATCTCATGTGACACCGCGTCGCAGGATACCTTTGTTTTCCTATCCCTTTGATTGAGTGCTCCGAGCTCTTTCATCCTGCCTTCTTTGCCTTCTGACAAGCCTTTTTTCTGCACGTTGGCATGGAAAGTTTATCGACGCGATCGTACGGCTTTTCGATTGCATTTACTTTCGTCTAATAATGTTGGAACCGAGAATAAGAGAAATAATGTGGAGTATGTGAAATAAAAGAATGATTGTAGAAAATACGAATTGTCAAAAATATGGTTTACTATTCATTGGAATAAAAAGTGTCAAAACATGTAGGAGTATCATTTTTATTGAAAATAAATATATTTAAATAGGAATTATTCTCTATCAGTTACTTGTGATTTGCTGAAAATTTAAATCAGTAATGTGATACGTTGAGTGTGAAACAAATAATCTATTTTAACCGGCATTTTAAAACACGTTTTAGTCTTCTAAAATTGTGGAGGAAACATTTTCATTTCGAAATATTTTTACTTAAAACATTTACAAATTAATTTCCTTAACCACTCAACACGTGTTCTACTCAAGATCACTTGACATCGTTTTATAAAATAATTAATTAAAAATTAATTATTATATAAATTTCTAAAATTTAAAAAAATGGCCAGCCATCAGTTTCTTAAATTATTATTTCATAAAATTACTCTGCTAACCCAAACAAGATTTTTGAATCATTTGACTTACAATTCATTAATTTATTCCCATCAAAACATCGACAATCCACCTGCATCATAACCCGCGACTGCATCGTGACCCACTTATCAAGATAAAATGCATAAAATTGTTGATTAATTAAAATGGTCCGATCAAATGTGATGACAAAAGATGATTGCACCTGAAAAGTGCTCGTGCTCATCGTATCGTTTGATCTCTGAACCCGGTTCGCCGGGCGTGATTGTCCGCAAGAGGAAGATGGACCAGTTTTCACCTGATTACGATCGTGCACTATTTTCGGTCTCGAGAATCGGGGTCAGTGGTTGGGTGAGAAAGGAAAATGGGATGAAAAGAAAGAACGGGAGGATGATAACCTGTTCGTTCGCGTGGCAATATCCCGTTCGGGGATATTCTGATTCGCGGCTCGTGGCGCGGCGCCGAAAACTGGTCCATCGGGATGGGATAGGGGATGCTGCCCCTCGGACAATGGCCAGTGTCCACTTGAGGGAAAATAAAAACCACTAAATGGACCAACTTGTCCTTTGACTCGCCGAAGCAACAGAGGGATGCTGGGCCCCTCGGCCAAAGTTGTTTTGCTTTTTGTCCCGGCCGAACTGCACGAGACTAATTCACGTCAAAATAGCTCGCGTTTGTCCGTATAATAACCTTATAATGTTATTATTGATGGTCCTTTTTTCTGGTCAAACGTGAAAGTCCTCCCCTTTTTTTAATCCTTACGACTCGAAACTCGAATGTCATCTTTCTTTTATGCTTTTTTGTTCTTCCCTCGTCGATGGTATCCTTTTTCAATGAAAAGGAAAATAAAGATTTCGGATATTTTGTTGTTGGGATTTAAGACTCACTTTTTTTATAAATTTTTAAAATCATTTAATTGAATTCAATTAGAATTGAATAAGGAATGTTTTATGTGTATGTGTACTAAATATAAAAAGTTATAACAATATACATTTGATTAGATTTACTTCATTGTTCAGCTAAATCAACTGTAAATACTCGTTAAACTTGAGAACAATGTTACAATATAAATATACCTATAATATGCATATAATATATATGTAAATGTAAAGAATAAATATACTTTTGATTGATTTCTTAGCAAGTTGAATAACAAATTTAGAATAATGCTTGTATGAATTATTTTTTTATCTTTTGTGATAAAAAATGTTATTACTATAAAAAACGCGTACTCTTTTAGATAATGCACTTTCAAAATATTGATTTTCAAAATAATAGTATAGCGCCATCTAAGCAAGAGCTTTAAAAACATGATTCAAAAGCAAGCCTGAATCTACTGCTGGCAAATCAACTAAGATATTCACTTTCACGAGCTAGTAATCGCGCACTGTAGAAATTTACCATACCAGCAAACAAAGCTGAACACGCAGTCGATAAAATAGGTACCTGACCAAATTTACAAAATTCATGTTATAAACAGTTATATTTTATTTAAATTTAAATTAAGGAAAAATACATATTACAAATTACAGCTTAAAAATCATAAAACTCATACTATAAATTTAATTCGTGTTTACTATTCGGTTTCCAAGCAACCTAAAATCCACAATCTTTTATCCACGATGTTCTGAAAAGTACTCGCTACATTAATCATTTAAAAAAAAAAAGTACGCGCACTAAGTACAGTAAAAATGAGCGATGAAGAATATTCAAGAGTACAAAAACTTAAGAGCATGTCGAGCATCCTCAAGGTACGAATATTGATTACGATAATTAGCGGTATCAATGTTTTCGTTAATCTAATTTGTCTCATTGAAGAAATTGAATTTAAAAAAAATCTGTTATTATCACACAGGAAACTGACGGAAATCTCAGCGAATGTCAAACTATTTTGACTGCGTATATTCACAAAAAGTCACAAGTACGGTATTAATTTTGTATCATTAAATAGCAATACAATAATGTATAATGATTGATAGATTCATCACATAATCAATGACTAAAGCCTAACTGTTTTGTAATTTGAAAATTTTATTATGAAATGAATTATATAAATTAGATTACAGTACCGTCGTCATTCATTTGTAATCACGACAGTTACAGTTGAGAATAACGTCAATTAAGGATAGTACTCGTTTCAGGAAAAGAAAGTGGAAATACAAAGGCAAAATGAATTGGAGAAAAAAATGATCGACATATTGGATAATTTAAAAACACGGTTGTTGGCTGAGTAAAGTAACATTTATTCAATTACTTTAAGTTTACTTACACTATACAATGTTTGTTACATCAATTTTAAATGATTTACAATAAATCTGTCGGTATGATCCAAGTATTTTTCTGTATACGATAGGATATAATGTAATTTTTAAACTAGATGAAAAAAAAAGATTTTTCTTATCTTCAAAGTTTACAACTGATAACATTTATTTTCATAACTAAATTGTGCCATCAATTTTATTCTTCAAAAACACCATATGGGCCTGACAGACCCGATTAAAAGAAATCAATAAAACGATATTTATTAGCGCGCGACAAAGATAGTGAAAGACATGCGGTGTAATAAAGATCAATGATATGTTTTTTTATTATTTTACGTACGAACCCGTTAAATGACTTTATTTGAAACCGTGTAAATTCAAATAAAATAACATACCATCAAATATACCTCCTCTTGATTCATAATGTCATCTTTTATTAGTTATCGTAGATTTTTTTATTGGAAGTCACATTTACATCAATAAAATAAGGAATCAACGTTTAAACGTTTAATATTAATAACTGTTTTACTAAATAATACGTTTGACAATTATGTTACAAATAATCTAAGTTGATAGTCTAACGATATCCTATTTATTTATTGTCAACTACCACTTGCTGTGCCAGCCATGGCCATAAGACGGTATAATCAATGGCCATCCATGACCCCAACCGCCTCCTAACCATCCATGGCCAATACCGCCCCAACCTCCAAGACCTATGCCACTACCCCATCCATGACCGCCGTACCTGGTAAAATTTATAAACAACAGTGATAATTTACTTGAATAATATTATAAAATCAAGTTAACTTGTGAAATTTTCGAAAGTAAAATTCAAGTACTTTGATTTGATAGATTAACAAGATTAAAATAAAAATAATGGAAAATAAATATGGAAGTGTTAATAAAATGAATAGGAAGAAAATTGGGACATAATAGAATATTTTTTTGTTGATGTTAATTATAACTATTTTAATTGATTTATATTTCGTTAAAAAAACCGTTACGCTTTAAAAAAGTAAATTGTTTAAAAACACACCAAGGCCATCCAACGGTATGAATTGGTAAAGACCAACCACCCCATCCATAACTCCTCTTGTCCACTTTCTTTTCATCTCCCACTGCATCAGCATATCCTGATATTTGTGAAGAGACGGATTCTTGAGGTACGGAATCAGTGTCCAACACTTTTTCAAGTAAAGCCGGATGACCCAAGCTTAACGCAACGAACGATAACAGAAGCTACGGCATTAATTTGAATTAAAGGAAGCGAAAATATTCTACAATCAAATACTATTGTGTCCTCTAAGATAATGTTCGTACGCTTCTATTGTTATGTAATATTATGTAAAAAAACTGAAAAAAAGAAATTTTCAGTTTGCGTAGAAATGATGTTAGTTTAATATTTAATAATAATCAAAGAGCACGTTTTTTATTCATTTTTTAAATACTGAGCCAGTAAAAGTATTACTCTGAATTTAAGAAGACATGTTCTGAAGTCCAAAAATCATGTATTTAAAATAATAAAACTAAAAAGTAGTAAAAAAGTGTACACTTGTTTTCACAATTTGGAGTACTTTTTAATTTTTACGGTATAAATACAAAAAAGTTGCATTGTAGAACATATTTTATGAAACTTAAAGAAAAAATTGTATATATAGATGTTTTCCGCCTTAAATCGAAAAAACAGCTACACTTTCGGGAACAAATGAAATATCTCTTATCGCGGAACACTCTTGATTATACTTCTACGCGTTGAAATCGCGGATGAAGACGACTCGCGAATCGAATTAACGCCTTACCAGGATCTTCATAATTGCAGGCCGAGTGACAAACTGACGTGTGTCGAACGACTCGAAACTTCTTTTATACCGACTTTTCATCCAAGTCGTTCACCACGTCATATGTATAGCAATAAGCTCGTTTAACGTTTGTTCCGCGCAAACGTAACAACTGGTCGATCTGGACCAGTGGAACTTACATGGGATGCCAGGATCCGAGCTGATCAGTAATGATCACCGGATGGTATTGGAATTGCAGATCGTAACTCAGTATACCACAACGAGTTCATTTTGATTGGCGATTTTATATATATATATTTTTTTTCTATGGGAGAAATCGATTGCTGCTAATTCGTGACGTAATTCAGAAGATTCAACAATGAAGACTGTATTTTCCAGTTTCTATATATAACAGTTCAAATAAGAACTAATTAATTGTTTCAAAATTTGTAATAATTAATTCTAATGAGTTTTAATACACAATATATATTGTACAACTAGAGTAAAAATTTGACCATTTTAGACGAATATAAAATACCTTTCACTTGTCAAAAATTTCCAACTTTTCGCCCTTGTTACACAATATGTTTTAAGTACAAGAAAAAGAGTTAGTTTCATTTAATGATAAAATTTGTAGTGATACAATTATTTAATAAAAGTTATTATTTAAATTATTTATCAAATAGTATAAAAACAATACAATTTTATACAATTTAACTAGTGACTTTTACTATTTAGTAATAATTTTTACAATTTAATTCTCTCAGTGTACATTTCCTAATTATTCCAGTTGAATTCATTTTTTCATCACATAAATTATCGAAAAAGTATCTATCGTGTCCGGAAGCTGCGTCAAGCTTTGACTGAATCCGAATAATCGGCATCGATCTGCCACTTTGTCATCTATAACTCGCCGCGACGGTGAATTATTTCTATTTGCTTTCTATTTTACATCATCCGATAACAATGCCGTCGAGCGGCGAAACCGAAGTTCGAACCAGTGACCGGTCGGCTTCGTTTCCGTCAGACTGTGACGCGAGCGTGCGAACGTCGACTTTATTATGCGAGCTAATTGATTTATTGGCACGACTTTTTGCGTCAATTCGCGACGATACTGAAACCAGTACTATCAGTATTGCGCAACGGACTTTTCTATCATTTAATAGGAAAACAAAAAAAACGCGCACAATTCCTTTTTGTCAAACGCGAGCGATGCCGGGCTCGTTTTGTCAAGGAAATCCGTGAATAACGCGCGGAACTTTCTCTAAGTCCAAGCAGGTTCGCTTTACTTTCGTAAGTCAAGTGAATTTCAGCCTGGATGTACGATGGAGTTTATTTAATTTTCCAATATGATGACAAAAATGAGATAACTAAAATTTCAAATTTACAACGACAAATATTTTCACAAAAACTTTTTTTATTTTATATTTTTAAGAAACAGATTTTCATACGATTGGTTACTGTTCACGATTAATTATAAGTTAATTTGTCGTTCAATAAGTAATTAAGTTGTTAAGACAAAGCTATTTTTAAAAGTTATATAACTGATCGATGAAAATAATTTTGAAGGTTAGTGTTATGAAAAAATCAGTCGACGTATTACAAAGAGATGAAATTTTTTATGCACCAATGCTTCACCCTTTCACTTGTTGCAACTAAATAACGGCCTTTGATATGGGCGACTGACGATGTCGTATGCTTCAAAACCATTAGATCTATTCTAATTTCCCTTTCAAAATTACATTTTTTCCAACGAAATATTCTTTAATTTTATTACAACAATACAAAAATACCGATTTTCAAATAATAAAATCATAAAAATCTTTAAATATTAGAATTCAATAAATTAAATCAATTATTTATTTATAAACAAATAAGGTATTTTTTTCATAATATATATTGTATCATAAATAATATGAAATATAATAACGAACATTATTCATTCACACAATGAAAACAGCTCAGTAGAAATAACCCGTTTATAAATCAGTAAGAACAATGCCGTCGACTGATAGTCAAGCGATCAATTTTCTTTGGCCGCTTGTCCCGGAGTCGCGTGCTTTTTTCTTGTTACAATCTTGCCGCTTCAGTTGCTCGAAATTAGCAAGTGAGTCTACGCAATTGTGGAGAAACTCGACAGTTCTTTCCGCTATTATGCAAAGACACATCCCCGCTTAATAATCCATTGTTTATTGCCGTTGACAAGACAATCGTCAACAGTTTGCTCGGAAACGTCCAAGCGGCAAGTTACCTCCTACTATACGCACGCTTGAACGAAACCAACGCGTTCAATTAATTCATCACTCAGTGACTGATTTTAAAAATTGTGCCCGTTCTTCTAAAATGCAAAATAAAAATGACAAAAATATAAGATTCGTAAAATTTCAAAATGGCCAAAAATTGAAGCTAACTTTTTTACTGTGCTATTAGTTTCGTGTAATGTGTGTCAACATAGAAAGAACTTAACTCCAAAATGACTGTTTCAAAATCGATTCTGATATTCCTATTGGTGCCGTTTGTTGTGTGCGCCAGATGCTCCGAAATCTTAGAAGATGCCAAACGTTTAAACCAGAGTGACTTAGATCAGGATGTCAGAGACAAACGAGCTTTAGGATTAATTCTCCAAGCTTTCGGTTACGCGCCAGCCTTTCAGATCGGCTCATTGCCAAACCCAAATGTGACCACCAGCAGCTCCGACCAAACTTACGTGGGTCTGATTGGTCGGATTCCACCGATGCCAGCCACCCCTGTAGCTCCGACGCCGCCCATCACTTACCCTCCAGGATCAACAATACCACTAACGGTACCACCCCTTCCACAACTGACCTATCCTCCGGATCTGGTACCCAGGCCTCCAACTACGACTGCGCCGAGACCCGGATCTGGTCCCCCAGGACCAAAACCGCCGGCTTCTCCACCCCCGAAACCAGGTACTCCAAGCCCAAGGAAAGAAACCCTCCGGTTCACTGGAGTTGTCAACTTCGGCAATAACTCAAACATCCTCGGACATTTACAACAATACGAACAGTTGTTCCATGGACCTCCGAATGTCACAACCGCAGCACCAGCATACTCTCCAGCACCACCTAGACTTCCCTTTTTCCCACACCATAGTTCTCATTACGTTGAACCTAACAAGGGTCCATTGCTATCGCCATTCCTGGTGAAAATTCCGTTGCCTATATCTTCAGATCTTACTCCACTATCTCCTATTTCCACACCTCCCAAGCAAGATAAAGAATCAGAGTTTAGAAAGAAGGAAAGTGAAGAGACGTACGAAGTTGAGAGTAAAGAGCTAGACAATTCTGAAGAAGTGAACACAAATCCTTATGTAAAGAGTTATAGTGTATATGACAAAAATCCATACTGGAAAAAGGCGTACGGGGACAGATTGATTGAACTGGAGAAGCAAAAGGAAAAGTTGGCGACACAGTTGGTAGAAGAGGATGATCGAAGGAGGAACTACGAAAAGAGTTCTGCAACTGAAAGCAACGAAGGACAATACAACCCAGAGGATATGTATGGATACAAGAAGATGGATGGAGGTTATGAAGAAAATTCTCATGAAGAGTACCATGATGAGTCAAATGAAAGTGATAAGGATGTTTACGATGATGACAAGTATAGAGAGTATTCAGAATACAAAGACAGTTCGAGGGAGAGTAGTGAACCTGACGAAGACGACGAAAGTGAGTCAGAAGAAAAAGGTGGGTATTTATACTCTAAGAAAAAGCTGCCTTTGAATTACAATCGCGAGCAAATCAAGCCAAGCGAGACTTTGAAGAATAGTTATGGCGAACAACTGGAGAACAAAGGCGTTCTGGATGGCCGCATCGCCGATTACTATACAATGTTTAGAAGCAAAGATGGGGAAAATAAACGACCTTGGAAGTTTGACGACGACGATGATTATCAACACAGTAAACCAGCTGGTGGAAAATCAATTCCAAAATCTAAGAGCAGATACGAGGAATATGATTTGGTAAATGAAAATGAACCTGAATCTGAAAAAAGATATCAGGAACACGAAGGTACTGAATCTTCTAAAGTGAGTTACATTCGTCCAGATCCACATAACAGGTCTTTGTACATAATTCACGACACTTCTAATAGTCAGAGTGAAAAAGATAACGACAAAAATGTAAGATCCAAATATCCATACAAATCACCTGAAAGTACCTTTTGGGAGAATAAAAAAAAAATGTCCACTCTATCCAACTACACGCCACAAAAAATGTCTAATAACGAGTTCAAACAAGAATCTCGAAACAGGGTTCAGAATTCTTCTCAAAAGAAATTTGATACGTCAAAGAATATTAAACCCATCCCGACAACTTTACCATATTTCGACTTTATAAAATATACTCCGTATACTTTACCCGTACAATACATTTATGAACCAGCAAATTACGAAAAATTGCGACAGATTGTTAAACAAAGGGAAAGTTTGGAAACTTCGGAAAATCAAAAACCGAAGAAGAGTAATGTAGAAAGCTTTGAAACTGCCGAGAAAAAAGAAGAGGACGATAAAAGTGGAGAATCACTTTCGCCATATCATCAGCCACTCTTCAGTCACATCAATAATGAAGACAGTAAGGAATTAAGGGTATCTCCCCCACCCTTTGACACTTCCTTTAAATATTCGAAGCAAAATTACAGACTTGTAAAGAACCTACCAACCGTGCCATCCTCTCATTTTTCTCACTCTCGCGATGATTCTTCTAAAGAAAAATCGATGGAAAATGTTGAAAATAAGGGATACCTTCTAGTGCACCCTCCGGAGGAATCCAGCAGCGAAAAAAGTGATGCCAGCGAAATAGACAGATCGACTTTCAACAGTTATAAAGTTCAACAGCAAAGTTCGTCTAAAATGAGGAAAAAACCACATTTTGATACAGATTATCATAATTATATGAAATCTTTCGGATCTGATGAATCTACTGATTCGTCCTTAAATGAACAATATTTCAGTCCCAGCTTTATGCAGGACCATAGTTCTGAATATGACTATGGAGAATCTAGCATTAAAGATAATTATTATACAAGAGATAAATATCATGACAAGTTTCCAAAAATTACCAAAAAAATGGACGATGATGTGAGTGACAGTGATCAAATGAACGACGATGAAATGGATAAACTCATGGACAAAGCCTCAACTAATACGACGAACAAAAGAATTATGGTTGCAACGTACGAAATTAGTACCAACGACTCCAACGTTGATCCCACGCTGGTAGAAGCAAGTAAACTCAAAAAATTTAACTTGCGAATTTCGGAGTACACACCACTGGAAACAAAAGAAATAAATGGTACATTTAATAACAGTTTTGAACATTTGGAAAACAATTCAGATCCTTTTGAATTTGGGATGAGAATATTAGAAGGACAACCGTTTCCTGAACTGAGTAAAAGGACAAATGAAAATAAAAATAATGTATCGATGCCAAATGAAGATATAAAAGCTGATACAGGAAAAATGAAGTTCAGAGGGTACACAAATAAAATAGCTTTCAAGATGTCCGAGGAGAATAATATGAGTCCCAATGGAACGGCTAAAGTTACTCGATACACTCGTAACATTCAGCGGTATTTTAATAGCAAATGTGAGTGAAAGTTATTTCAACTTTTCATTTTATACACAAATAATGAAAAAATGTAATATACTATATATAAAAAAAAACAATAATCTATTTCGAGATAACTAATCAATACTTATTTTTTATTCAATTTACTAAAAATATAAAAATATTTTTATTAACTGTTACCACATGCACATTCTAATATATGAATCTTTAAATTGCAGGAAGTGGATTTACAAATTAACATTTAAGGATACATTTAAATTTGAAAACATTGTGACTAGTCCAAAAGTTCATTCATGAACGCACATAAAAAATTTATATTATCTTGTAAATTAATAAATAAAATAATGTTTTTTAATTGCGGTTTACATTATTATTAACATTATTATTTTCAATTATATAAATGTATATTACTCATACAAACATAAAGTAAAATTAACGAACTTTTTTTTTAATTTACACACATACAATAAAAAAATAATATGAATGTTAGAATTCAAACTAAAAGAACATTGATTTGAAAAGCGCGCAATCAAAATACTTCCCAAAGCGCTGACTTGATTGGTCGAAAAATCAGCTGTGAACTGTCGCTTTATTTCACTTGAAAGTTGGTACTGCGCACAATAAAAGTATAAGTACTCCGATGCAGAACTGTGATTTCCAATAACGTAAACAAAACATAAGAGATTCAATTCAGTAGAATAACATCATTTTAATTCCAGTTAATTGTTACATTATCTCTTATAAACGTTTTATAACTTTTAATATCACAAAGCAAAATGGGTAAGTAAAACTGTTGTGTTACTGTTACACCATAATTTCATTCGGATAATAATAATATTAATATTTACACTGAAGTTGAAAGGAAACCTAGAATATTTACAATGGATGAAATGCCGAGTACGTTACGATTCCTAGGGATTGGCATTAGGTCCATTGATGATCCATATTATCATAGCACTTACAAAGTATGTAATTTGGCCAAACGTGTGGGAATTACATGCAATGATCAAGAAGATTCGTGGCACAATTTGTAAGTTATTTTATTTCGTTGTTATCGTTGAGAATAAAATCGTTTAAATTATTGTTTACTCAGAAAAATGTAATACAATATATCTAAATAAAAAATATATATTTTTCCTTTTAGAATTGATGAATTTCAGTGTAATATAATTGGGTGTAAAGAGAAATTTAAAACATTGTTAGATTATGAAATTCATTACAATGGCTCGCATAGATATGTTTGCCAGAATTGCAAAAAAACGTTGCCCACGCCAAGATTCTTGGATATTCATATACAAGAAACTCATGATACGTTTTTTCAAGTTATGGCTGAAAAACAACCCATGGTAATTACAAAAAAAAAAAAAAAAAACTACACTAATTGTAGCATACTTATTTAATCGACGTTATTCATTACTTCACAAATGAAGTATAAATAAGAAATTAAAGTTTTTTTAACAAAAAAACACTTTATTAAATAATAATTGTACTTTGTTTCAGTATCAATGTTATGTATCAGAATGTGAATGGAAATTCATGAATGTAGAAGACAGAAAATCCCATTGTATATCAATGCACAAATTTCCGAAAAGATTTAGATATGAGGAATTAGTAAAACAGAAGTGTAAAACAAAAGAGGATAATAGTATGGAAACAAATCAAATTGAAAAAGAACATAGTGTACATAAGGGTAAAAAAAAATCGCACAATAGTAAGCATAAACAGTCAAAAGTTTCTAGTAAATCTAAGATTGATGATAAAATTGTAAATACAAATAATTCGACCGTTGTAAATATACAATCAAATTCAAATTCTGCAAGTGTAAGCACCAGTTCATCATTAATGTTTCTACCGCGCCAAGTACAACAAAAATCTTTTGCCAAAGTACTTACTAAAAGTGAAAAAAACACAGAAAAAAATGTACTTGAAAGTGATAGTATCATGGATATGGCAGAAGTTTTACCAAATATCAAAAATCAAAATTAATCACATAGTTTTGGTGGGAATGCAATTTATACAATAAAATATTTATACTAATTAGAAAATTGTTTTATTCGATGAATGTAAGTTATAATATCTGTTGTTGGCACATTAGTTAATGTATAAAAATAGAAAATTTTACAATTGAAAACTTACATTGAAAAAGGAACTACATACCGTTATTTTAAAATAATATAAATTTCAATTCAATCAATGATTGAAGTTAAATAATAAATAATACTGTAAAAAGCATTTCATGCTTACATAAATATACACCATAATTTCGGCATCATACAATCAAAGTACATACTATTTACATATATATACAGAATGAATACACTGAAAAAGTACGTGGCAAAATGATGTAAAATATACGTTAATATGTAAGTACACATGTAAATAAATACATCCAATTATATTTTTAATTGAATCTACTTGTTAATGACTGACATTAAGAAAAGTGTACAAACATTAAATAAAATTAATCTTAAATATATTTTACAGTATGGAAACGAAATTCTTTTTCAGTGTACCACTAAAATAATTTCATTTCATGTAACTCATTCATATTAATTATAATAACTGAAAATGTTAATTCACAGCCACAATATAAACAAAAAACCTGTTTTGTCTATTTAAAATTTATATTATTGCCTTATTAGTTGCCTTATTAGTTAGTGATTAATATTTTTCTATAAAAAGCTCAAGCTGAGCAAAAAAAGTCAAAATAACCGATAAAATATAACCAATACACTGAACCAAAGTAAAATACAAAAATTCAAAAAAATAACAAAGTCCATACTTTGCCACATGAAAAAAGTCACAGACAAAAGACTTGAATAAAATACAAAGCTCAAATATAGGGAACAAGAATTACGTACTTTTCTTGTTTCTCATATTTGAACCCGACATTTTTGACTATCAAAATCAAACTTCTGAAAAAAAGAAACAAAATATTCATTTAAATTGAATAACATGAAACGAAATTAGAAACAACTACAAGGTCATACAAACTACGAATAGCTAGGAATATTTAAGTTTAATTTATGAACAATATCCTGATAATGACGTAGCGTCTTGTTTTCAGTCTCCAGTTTCTTAACTAACTGCAATAGCCAAACTATTTTGTTCTCCAAGTATGCCGCCCGTATAGCGATCTCGTCTTCTTTTCTCTTCCTCGCATCTCTGGACCGCTTGGCTGCAGCATTATTTTTCTTTCTCTTCTCTAAATACGCCTCGTCCTTATCACTCATAGTGCTCGTCGGGATGCAGCCCTTGTTGTCGCGCCTCATTTTAATATTGGTGCCCTTGCAATTGGTACGCTCAACATTTTTCAACACTTTGTCTCGATACTCCTCATAACGCTCCTCCGACAATTCGCTCATTATATGATCAATATTATCATTGCCAAACGAGGGCATATTTGGATAGACTTTGAAAGGCCTGTTAGCTTTCTTCTGGTGAGCCTTGTTTTGCTGAGTCTTTTGACTGATTAAGTTATTCTGATTGATCATATTGTTCTGGCCAATTAAATTGCTTTGATTGATCAAATTTGACTGGTTAATTAAATTCGATTGATTCACTGAATTCGATTGATTAATCGAAGCTACTGTCACTTCTGGTGATGGTATCGTGACCATAGGTTGTACCCAAGATACCAAGCCAGGATTCTGAAGACTTCCGTTCTGAAGTGTTTGGAACTGTTGCATGAATGGTGGTACCATGGGATTTATTCTATCCAGATGAGCCTTTTCTGGTATGTTTGACGATTCTGGTAAAATACGTGGATAATTGATCACGTTAAGTCCTAGGGTGGGACAGAACTGCTGTGGGATACTGTACATGTTGATGTCCTGGCTAGATTTTAGACTGGACATCTCGGACTCGTGAGGTGGAGTGTTAATAAGAGCGCTGCTTTCGTACTGCCGACTTTCCGGCGAGTGAACGTTCGGAGATCGCATAGAGTTCTTTGCGTATTTTGCATCATACTGAGGAGAATTACGGTCACATTCTGGCTTCAGTTGGGACAGTGACGCAGACTTTTTTGAGAGGTCTAGTGCAGCGCAATCCAAAGTGGTCATTGTTCTGTTGAAGTAAACATGTTTGAGTTAGATTAGTAAAAAAGTTTAACCAGAGCAAGTGTTGCAAATTAATTTATATCACGACAAGATTTTTTTACATTAATGCAAAATAAAGTTTTATAATTGATATAATTATTTTAATACCAGTCAAATGTTACAACATAACTTCAAGTTTTTAATTTACTATGATTTAAATTTATTTGAACCATCGTATTTTTAATTTTCTTTCAACTGATTATTCTTAATTTATAAGAGCATTAAACATGTTCTCCATTATCTTAATTCAACAAACAATTTTATTTTTCGTTTGAGGAAACCACTGTGAACTTTTTTTGAAACGTTGAAATTAATAAAAACAAAAATAAAAGAAAGTCTTGTAAAAAAACACTCACACAAATTTTATAATCTGAAATGAAACACACCAATGAAACTAAAATAATAATATGCACGTTTCAGAGATCGTACATAAGGTCACGAGCGAGCACTTTGTTCACTTTTCCCGTCGAGCCTTGACCAGTACACTGTCCGTCCGAAATCACCGAAAATTGACCTAAGTTGAGTTTTAAACCCTAACATTTAAGGATATCGCACGAGAAGGGCGTATACTGCGACACGAAAGTGGGGATGAATCTTGACCAATAGCTCAAATGGACATCGGCACGCGCCTGTCTATAAGCTCTTTTCCTCAAAAGTACACATTGTCAACTCTAAACCCTTTCATATTGGAAAAGCGTACACAAAGGAAAAAATTCAAAAGAACGTTTGCCATTTCAATCGAACAGGAAATTTTACTATCTCTTTTGTGTTTTTAACGAAATAACTTGAATAATTTTTAATGTTTCGCTCTGCAAAATTATTTCGAAAATAAATGTTACGGTGAAAATAAAAATAAACACTCGATGGTAACGCCACTTTTTAATTTTAGGACGAACCACATTTTTTATTGCATAATGAAGTAGAAAATAGTAGTTTTAATTTTCTTTCATCGTTCAAAGATTAAACCATCTCGTCGTCAATGAGTTGAAGAAGAATTTATTTCATCTGAAAGGCTTTTTTGACGAAAAATTTTTACAGTACCCTCAATAAACACTTTTTTATGGCGGAAATTGTGCCGATTCGCAACTTTACCAGCGTCTCGGAAAACTCGTAAAGGATAATTTCTGAAGGCGTTTAAAGCCACTTAATGGATTTTCTTTTTTACGCAACCGACGAAAAAAGTGAAATTCGCCGCCAACTGTTGTATTTTCCAACGAAGAAAGACAATGTTTTGTATAAACGGTTGGAGACTTGAAAGAACGGTCGCTTTGAGCGTTTACAACAGCGCTGATCTTCAAACGGAAAAAAATTTGATGTCGCCGGCACTGTTTCACGTGTTTAGATTGGACATTATTTGGGTAAAACACGATAATTTATTACGGGAGATTAATAACTTGTAGTGATATTTTTACAACGTTCACTATAATTTAGAAAAGTTGTGAAAGTATTTAAAATCAATACCAGATACAACACAGTAAATTAAAAAAAAACACACATTTTCAACAAATGTAACTAATTCTGTCATTCGCAATTGAAAAAAGAAAGACTTCAGAATGTACTGTAAACAAATTTTAATTTTAAAATATGTATTGTAAAATTAAAGTATGCTAGTCAATGAGATTTTGCTACGTTTCAATTGCTGTAATTTTATTGGCTATAATTTAAAATTCAATTTCAATTGTATTATATTTTATCATAATGATTTAAAACGTTTTTCTAAAAAATTGTAAAAAATTGACAACTCAAAAAGTATTTTGCAACAAAATTTCTTTGATGGTTTGTGCATATTTTAAACACGTGTTTTTGCTTTTATGCATATTTATAACATTAAAAAGTTTGTTAGTTTATCTTCAGATAAACTTAAAGTAAAATTGTTGTTAAAAAATGTACTTTAAATTAAATAATTAAGCATGAAGAGACATTTTGTATTGAATCAAAATAACTACTTATACTGGATTTGTATGAATATAAATAATATAATAAAACTAAATCAATTGAAAATCATGAAGACGTAGAAAAAGTCTACAGTAAATAACAGTCGAAAATGCCATGAGGGAAAAGCGCGGGAAAATGGCGAAGAAAACAAGAAGCGAATTCCAAGGCCCGGAGTGGCCGAAAATGTTGCATCAAGGGATTATCCGGGTAAATTTGGTAAAACTTTGAAAAGAAAATTACGACAGCCTAACCGTTCAGTAAGTTACTACAGTGCGACATTGTTATCCCAAATAAACCAAAAAGGCGAAGTCAACCCTTTGACTTTTTGAATTTGTCAGATTCGCATGCTTGGCATTGTTTTCCCAACAGGTATAGATTTACGACTTGACGATCTTTACATAAGTCGTTGGATCACGTAAAAGGGCTGTAAATTTCATTCCAACAACAGTCCAAGCTCGCAGGGAACATGGTTTCTAAAGTGATGAAATATGCATTGTCGCTGTCTGATACTGTGAGAAATTGACTTTAACCCTTTCGGGTGATTTCCACGACTGTAAAAGTGACAGCGATTCAACCTTTCCAACTCTATCCTTGAAGCGAATTGCACCTAGAAAATAAAAATAGCGTACGCATTTTCGAAACTCAAGTCTTGTGAAACGTCGAGTGCCTGACACAATTGGACGTTGAAATTTGAAAATTTTTTATTATCATTATCATAAATATTAAAATATAAACTGTACTTTTTTGTTTTCATTGGTCAAGTGGTTCGTGGATCGTCACGTTGAAAAACCTGCAGAAAAGAGCGACGCGGGATTAATTATTGAAAGTAATTTATTGCCAACAATCTTGTCTACGTGATCCTTTGGGAAATGAGGTTCTTCGGAAGCGCGACGCTTCTAAAGCCGGGTCGGCTAATTCAAGAAAGTTTTTGCCCTTCGAGATATTTCCTAGCCCCACAGACACGGGACTTCGAGCGTGGCAATTGTTATAAAACAAGGGCCTTCGTAGGTGGTTTTGACTTCTTGACTTTTGGATAAGGCGACGCTATTCATGCGTACGCTCCAAGCACAAGTGTCGCTCGTCAAGTTTTAATGAACTTGTTTAAACGGTCATTCATGCTTGTTCCCCGAGAAACTTTCGCCGATTATTATTACTGATGCACACTGATCGTCTCAAGTCGGCTCGTATGAAATTTATTAGCATGGATTTGGATTTTTGTAAATAATGTACGGACAAGTTGGTACAGTTATTGTTAAACATTTTATTTATAAACTAAAATTTATGTACAACGTATTCAATAAATTTGATTTCACGTATATTTATGACTCAAATATACTTGGATCAAGCATATTTTATTTGTTGTATGTACGTGTTACTTAAGTTTATTTAGCGGACTGATTGAAATAATAATGTAATTGAATTAAACATTACTAAAAAATAAAAAAAAAAACCATTGATATTGACGACGTTTAGACGTCCTTTTCTTCGTCTATTTTCCAGATGTCCTTTCTTTTGTTCTTTTTCAATCTTTTGTATCAATCTTTGAGTACCTATCATGAAAAATACACGAAGGATTTTTAAAATACAACACGTTTGCATTTACATTAACAAACTAGATTAAAACTTGATGATTAAACAAACGATGAAAAAAAAATTGGTTTTCATCATGAAAACATCTCCTTTCAAGGCACTTTGGTCCATTTCTCGCAATTAGACGGTTGATCTGCCAAAGCCTCTTCGCCCGGGCCTATTCGCAAACAACGCCGGCCGAGCGACAAAAAGACGCGCATTGTCGCGGGCATCCTTTACAATTCCAACAAATTAAGTTGCCCGCGTTAAAAGTAATCCCGCGCCTCCAAACACCGCGTCGCAGGGCCCTTAGAAAAAGGCCGAACAATCGAGCGCGCCTCTTTTTTCCCATGCATAGAAACGTTTTCTGCGCTGCCCTGGCCACATAACCCACATTTCTATGGTGCAAGAAGACCGCAACCCGTTATTCGAGCCCGGGTGGATGAATGCCGTCACACCCGCTATTTGCATCTGCTTGTCGACGACACATGTAAGCCTAACGGTAAACGCTGCTCGCACGGTGCCACGGGATTTCACGGCGATTCCGATTTCACCGTAACAACCTCCGCTGCTTTTCACACGCGTCAATCTAACGGGCCCAAGAAGAAAGAGAGGACATCGTCGACACGCCGTATCCATCAATTTTCGGATTTCGCGTTACCTCGACGCGTGCTTTCAAACACCCCCGCCAACATTCAATGCCAATATGGTGGAAGTCGCCGCTGATCTCGCCGCGATTATTTGATTATAATGTACGGCGTGGACCTGTAAGGTGTTAAGGAGATTTTAGTTGGCTCGGATTCTTCTTGTGACGAAGAATGGAGTGATATTGTCGGGAGAAGACGTAGCCTGTTTGTACTTTTGCTGCTGTATGGAGCAAGAGAGAATACTGCAAAAACAGTATTTTCAATTAAAAGTGTTTTGAATTGCAATTCGCGTTTAAAATGAAACATTTATTTCATTTTAAAACACTTCTTTATGTTTTCGGGTTTTATTTTAAAAGACTTCTTTTTGCGGTGTTACACGCGGAAAAAGTTTTAGTCAATTTTCACCAAAATTTTGGTAACTGTTACATGTAAGGTCAAATTCGCTTTATTATTTATTTAATTATTCTCCACAATATTCTGATATCATTATCAGACTATTGTAAACGTTTTAAGAAAAAGATGGAAGAGTTAAAACTAAAAAATGGACCGGAGTATTTGTTTAGTATAACTGACCGTAGCTCGAAAGATTTGGAAATGACTTTTGTATTAGTGACTCAATTCATGCACAGGATACCTG